>JAWWNF010001195.1:0-122500 GCA_034641395.1 Darevskia armeniaca
AGGAGGGAAAGCCCTGATCACAATATTTGGAACAGGTAAAAATAATTTTAAAGAGACTCTGTCTTTTGCTTCTCTGCATCTGAAGTAGCCACTGAATTAACCTGCAGAAGTTCAGAAGTCTGTGGATCCCAGGCACAAGCTCTCCTGAGTTTTAATGTACATATACACTCAAGCATATGGATATTCACAAACACTTTTCGTAGGATGAAAGGCTGCTTTTGGAAAAACGAATGAAAGATCACGTTTTATTTATGCAAGGATGTAACGTGCAATGCTTTTTTTATTATTTAATCACCAGACAATTTATGACTGCAGGGTACATTTGAGGTCATGCTGATCTCAGCTTTGTCTGCGAGTTTATCTTCAAGCATGTCTTTTTTTAACGAAAAGCGGTGATATTTTAGATCATTGGTCTTCAACTGTGATTCACAACCAGGTTGTGACCTGACCTATACCAGGTTACGTAAGCAGCTTCACCAGAACTTTGATATATATTTTTGTGGGTGGTTTTATTTGATGACAAGGAGAAAGCGAGAAAATTGTGGAGGAGGGAGCGGGGGAGAGAGAAGCCAGAATAGGAAGATCGCTACAACTACTGTAGAGCCAGTGTGGCATAGTGGTTAGAGTGCTGGACTAGGACCTGGGAGACCAGGGTTCGAATCCCAACTTGACTGTGAAGCTCTCACTGGAAGCCAGTCATTGCCTCTCAGTCTAACTTACCTCGCAATGCTTTTGTGGGGGAGAGCCAGTGTGGTGTAGTGGTTAAGAGCGGTAGACTCATAATCTGGTGAACCGGGTTTGCGTCTCCGCTCCTCCACATGCAGCTGCTGGGTGACCTTGGGCTAGTCACGCTTCTTTGAGGTCTCTCAGCCCCACTCACCTCACAGAGTGTTTGTTGTGGGGAAGGAAGGGAAAGGAGAATGTTAGCCGCTTTGAGACTCCTTCGGGCAGTGATGAAGCGGGATATCAAATCCAAACTCTTCTTCTTCTTCTTCTTCTTCTTCTTCTTCTTCTTCTTCTTCTTCTTCTTCTTAAATGAGGAAAGGAAGAACCATGTGTGCTGTCTTGAGATCCTTGTAGTGGTTTTAATACTGCTTTAAATGCATTTGCTGTTGTTGTTTTGTGATTTTGAAGTAATAATAATAATAATAAGAATAATAATTTTATTATTTATACCCCGCCCATCTGACTGGGTTTCCCCAGTCACAATGGGCAACTCCCAACAGAATATTAAAAACACGATAAAACATCAAACATGAAAAACTTCCTTAAACAGGGAAGCCTTCAGGTGTCTTCTAAAAGTCAGAGAGTTGTTTATTTCCTTGACATCTGATGGGAGGGCGTTCCACAGGGTGGGCGCCACTACTGAGAAGGCCCTCTGGCTGGTTCCCTGCAACCTCAATTCTCACAGGGAGGGAACCGCCAGAAGGCCCTCGGAGCTGGACCTCAGTGTCTGGGCTGAACGATGGGGGTGGAGACGCTCCTTCAGGTATACAGGACCGAGGCCGTTTAGGGCTTTAAAGGTCAGCACCAACACTTTGAATTGTGCTCTGAAATGTACTGGGAGCCAATGTAGGTCTTTTAGGACCGGTGTTATATGGTCTCGGCGGCCACAACAATTTGCTGTTGTTGTTTTGTGATTTCAAAGTTTAACTATCTTATGTGTAACACACCTTGAGATGGCGATTGAGAAGGAGATTAATGAATTAATTGTAACCACAACAACCTGAAGGCACAGGAGGCCATCTCCTTGCTGATGCTAAGCAGGTCTGGTCAGTGCCCAGATGGGTGACTGCCTCGGCCTGGGAACTAAATGCCCATCACCTTGGTTTCTCCCCCAAAAGTGAGGCAGGATATCAATGTAAGAAGGGCATAGATATAGATAGGCTTACTAAAACTCATTTTACTTCCTTGGAATGTTCCTCAGATGTTTTGAATCTGCAAATTCATCTCCGATTTGTGCTCCAGGGGGAACAGGATGTCAGCTTAGAGATGGCAGAATGTGCCTGGAGTGATTTTTATCCTCTTGTCAAAACTTGTTTTGGTTTTATTTATTTTGTAAAAGAAAAAGAAAAAAAAATTCTCCGATGTTTTGCTCAAGCAGGAACCTCTGTTCTTGACCTTTGAAAAATGGCTTTGAGCGAAAATTTGGAAGCAAAATCTGAAAAAAAAAAAGGGGTGGCACAAACCTTTCAGTAACTCATCAGCTCTTTGCCCTTCTCTCGCAGGAATCCCTTTAAAGCCAAACTGGTAAATGCAAAAGCGACTCCTGGTCTTTGGCTGGACTCACTGAAGTGCTAAGTTACTATGTCTGGGTGGAAATTGAACATGGCTGTAAAGCAAAATAGCATGGCTGCGCATAATGTAACTTTTCATTACTGTTTGAGCGCCAACAGCTTTCCAGCCGAATGCCAGAGGCTCCTGCTCACACCTGATGGATTGGCTGAATAAAAAACAACCCTTCTCTCTGTCTATAAGAACACCAAAGATAGGCATTTGAATCACAGACATTAGAAGATCAGCTTTATCCTTGTTGAAAGAGCTGGCGGTGGCAAAGAACTGTTGGTTTTACTGCTTAAGGTTCTTCTTTCCCACCAAGTCTGTAATATATTTGGATTTGAAGTTGTTCTTCCTTGACAGTGGCACAGAATTCTCTGCCCACCCCATTTATTCAAGAAAAGGGGCTTGTACAAATCATAGATTGGACTATTAGAAGACATCTGAAAGCAGCCATCTTCAGAGAAGTTCTTAATGGTTTTAATAATTGGTTGGGAGCTACCCAGAGTGGCTGGGGCAGCCTAGTCAGATGGGTGGCATAAATTAAATTAAATTAAATTAAATTAAATAATTAAATTAAATTAAATTAAATTAAATTAAATTAAATTAAATTATTAAATTAAATATTATCTGCTTTGCAACATCCTTCTTTGGCCCAGCTCCACCAACAAGCACAAAACAACCCCTCTGCAGCGACACAAATCCAACTCAATGGTGTAATGCTAGAAAATGTTGATCACTTTTCCTACCTGGGCAATTATCTTTCCACAAGGATGCCAAAATCCAGCATCACCTGAGCTCTGCAAGTGCAGCTTTCTCCCGATTGAAGTGCAGAGTGTTTGAGGACTGGGAAACCAAAATGCTTGTTTACAAAGCTATTGTATTACCGACCTTGCTGTATGCTTGTGAAACGTGGACCCCTTATAAACGCCATCTCCAACTCTTTGAAAGATTCCATCAACGGTGTCTCCGAAAAATTTTGCACATCACTTGGGAAGACAGGAGAACTAATACCAGTGTACTGGAAGAAGCAAAGATCACCAGTGTCAAAGCAATGATTCTTCAACATCAACTTCGTTGAACTGGTCATGTTGTGCGGATGCCTGATTATTGTCTTCCAAAGCAACTACTCTACTCCAAACTTAAAATTTGTAAGCGTAATGCTGGTGGTCAACAAAACAGGCTCAAAGACTCTCTCAAGGCAAATCTTAAAAAATGTAGTATAAACACCAACACTGACCTGTGAGTGCTCCAATTGGAGTACAGCCTTTACCAAAGGTGTCATGGGCTTTGAAAACACTCGAACTCAGGACGAAAGGGAGAAACGTGCTAAGAGGAAGGCACGTCTGGCAAACCCTCACCATGATCAACTCCGACCCAGAAACCTATGTCCCCACTGTGGAAGGACGTGTGGATCCAGAATCAGCCTCCACAGTCACTTACGGACTCACTGTTAAGACCATGTTCATGGAAGACAATCTTACTCGGCTACGAGGGTTGGTGAAAGAAAGAAGAAGTCATGTGCTCTAGCTCACTGGTCTTCACCTGGTGGATCAGGACCCAATGGTCCAAGGTGGTCTCAACAAGAGCACTGCCAACATGCAAATATATGGTAAAAGACTGAGAAGTGGATCCTCAAATGCATGTTTAGGTTCAAAGTGGGTCCTGGGTCTGAAAATTAATTTTTTCCACCTCTTAACTGGACAGCTTCCCTACTTCTTCAGTGATTTGGCCTTAGCCCTTGTTGGACAGCTCCCTCACTTTGCTGGCAAGGCCGGAAATCCAGGGCAACAAGCGCTAGTGTGTGGAAGGAGACATAAATTATAGCATTAGCAGCATCTAGTTCTGCCCCACTTACCTGAGGTAGGGTCACTTTTCAGCATGAAGGGGCCTGTTGTGATTGCTGCTGAGCCTTCTTAAGCCAATTCACAGAAGTAGGCAGGGCTGTAAGGCCACCTGAGTGGCAAATTGTTCCTCTGCTCATTTTTCTTCTTCTTCTTCCCCTTACTGAGACTAATTAGATGAACCCCCACAGCAAAAACAGACAAGGCAATGAATATCATTCTTAATCCCCTAGCCCTTCTGTCGAGAATTCGTCACAACGAGAAGCAGGAGGTTTTGGGTCTGTGCTTTGGCTGCTAATGCTAGGTGATAAAAAAAGCATGTCTGCAATGCACCTGTAGTGGGAATCCCATTGGTAGGACAAGGAGAAGGAGGTTCTTTTCTTGCAAGCACTGGTCCCCTGGAGACTTGAGAAAAGATGCTTTGACAGGATGCTTTGTCTTCAAAGATGGAGAAGGATCAAGAGTCTTGCAGGAGGAACACCGACAGCTTGGTGTGAACCAGTCAGTCTCCTGCAAGAATGCTGAGCAGTGTGGTGTAAGAGGTGGGCTTAGATCTGGGAGAACTGTTTTAGAGATGCCTGAGCATCATGTTTCCTACCCTGAAATGGTCTGAGCCACTGCATGTAGCCCAGAAAGTGGGTGCCTCAATTCCAGGGGCCAGAAGCAGTCCATCGGACCTCTCTATCTGGCCCCCGGGGCTAGGCAAAGGTCAGCTGTGCTCTGCACCCTCCTCAAGTACTGTATCTAAAACACTTACTGTACCACTGAGCTACAGAAATTGTTACAAGAAAGAACTCCTGGGGGGTTTAAAAAAGAAATTGGTTGGTTTATAGTTTATAGCAGAGTTGAAAGCTCGGATCCTGGATCTACTCAGTCCCCACCACCACCACCCACTTTGTCTCATTCACACATCACTAACATTGCTTAAAACAGTAAATAAGACAGTAATTTGTCCAATTGCTAAAGAAGAAAAGGTTATTTACTTGCCTTTTATCCATATTTACAAAGATGGCTTTGGATTCTAAGTCAAAATGGTGGGAGCTAGCTTCATGGCTGCTTCATGCAAAAGAGAGAGGAAGAGCTTGGGAGTTTGACAGGAAAACACAAAGCGCATTTTCCTCTTTCTGTTACTCTCAACCCTGCCACCTGCTGATTGGAGGCCTGCAGGTTTTCCTATATCCAACCGGAACAATGTAATCTACCTCCCCATGCCCAATGACCTCACCCTTTCTCTCTTTCTGCCCATGACCTCCTGCTCATTTTGTGGAGCAGAAATGAGGTCATGAGAAATGCTAACTTAGCTTGCCCATTCCTGCTCCTTGTCCCATTCACCACTTGGGTCTCCTGCTTCCAACGTCCATTCCACATGTTTCTGTTGTTGACAGTTGAAACTACTCGCTCAGAGAACTCTAAATAGGCCTTACGAGCTGTAGCACAGAAATCAATATGAGAGTTTGTGCCGGTATCAATGGCAGCCATTTTCAAAAAGACTGCTGTGTGAACAACCAAGCTTTCAAGTCATTTTATCCATCATCTACCCCCCATTCAATGACTTGTGACATAGCCCAGGAGCATCAGGATCTATCTCTCAAGGTTACTATTTCTGAAATGGCAATGCTGAGGCCTGTTGCCAGTGTGGAGACAAGATTCACCCATCAGTCTGATCAAGGCTGCAAAATGTCTTGGGCAAGCCCTGGTCTAAAACTGAAGAAAACTGGTTTCGATTGAAGGTGCCACTCAAGTTCCAACCACCACAATAGACAAAAACAACCAGGGTATGCATCTGTTAGTGTGCAAGCTTTTTTGGGTTGGGCTGAGGGTATCTGAAAGACCTCACCTTCCTTTACAAACCTCCCCAGGTGTTAGGCTTTTCGCAAACATGGGTTTCCTTCACCAAATTTTGCCGAAATGAGACAGAAGACAATGGAAGACTTTTGAGGGACACCAGAATGTGAGAGACAGGCAAAATCCCCCATGGGCTTTTTAAACACCCCCTAGTGCCCTGGTTTTTGTCACACCACTAACCATTTCTGACAGCAACACTTTCAACCTGAAAACACTCACTGAGCCAGTATTTGGCTTCCCCCACATTTTCCTCCCATCTAGGAAATACACGTTTCCTTGAAGTGTGCAAGCTGGGTTGGTTATGATGAATTACTGCAGGAATCCAAGAGGCTGTGGAGGCTGACAGTTAGTCAATGGCCCTGCGCAATTGAGCAAAAGCGCCAAATGAAGGGTAGTTCACTTCAGCACAATCCAATCATCCTGTCAGATAACTTGTCCTCCAGGTCACCTACTGGGGCTGGCATTTCAAAAGTCCAGTGTTACTGATGGACTGACTTCTCGGGGTCTCGTTGCTGCTCACCCCTCACCCACCCCACAATAGGGTGGAAATAAACTCACTGACGTCAGGTGGCTGCATTTATTTTCGATTTCGTGCTGAGAAACAGAAGCAGTCTGGACACATTACAAATCTGATGTTTCTCATGGTCCAAAAAGAAAAGAAAAAGAAGACAAATTGAAAGAGGTTCTGAAAAGGACAACTGAAATGATGAAGGGGATGGAGCAACATTACTTTGAAGTCAGGTCACAATATTTGGGGCTTCTGGTTTAGGAGAGAGGGGGATAAAGTAAGGAGGGGCATAACAGAGAGGTGAAAAGGTAAAGGTAAAGGGACCCCTGACCATTAGGTCCAGTCGTGACCAACTCTGGGGTTGCGGCGCTCATCTCGCATTATTGGCTGAGGGAGCTGGCGTACAGCTTCCAGGTCATGTGGCCAGCATGACTAAGCCGCTTCTGGCGAACCAGAGCAGCGCACGGAAACGCCGTTTACCTTCCCACTGGAGCGGTACCTACTTATCTACTTGCACTTTGACGTGCTTTCGAACTGCTAGGTTGGCAGGAGCTGGGACCAAGCAACGGGAGCTCACCCCGTCACGGGGATTCAAACCGCCGACCTTCTGATCAGCAAGCCCTAGGCTCTGTGGTTTAACCCACAGCGCCACCCGCGTCCCTTGATAGAGAGGTAGAATCATAGAATTGTAGGGTTGGAAGGAATTCCAAGAGTCATATAGTCTAACCCCCTGCAATGCAGGAATCTCAACTAAAGCATCCATGACAGATGGCCACCCATGCCAGAAACCTCCACTGAAGGAGAGTCCACCATCTTCCAAGGTCATCCATTCCACTCTCGAGCAGCTCTTACCATCAGAAAGTTCTTCCTAATGTTTAATCAATGTCCTTTTTTGCAACTTGAAGCTGTTGGTTCGTGTCCTACCCTCCAGAGCAGGAGAAAACAAGCTTGTTCCCTCTTCCATGTGACAGCCCTTGAGATATTTGAAGATGGCAGTCATATCACCTTCTCAGTCTCCTCTTCTCCAAGCTAAACATACCCAACCGTTCCCCCATAGAGCTTAGTTTTCAGACCCTTGATCACCTTGAATCCGTTCTTAAACCGAGGCGCGCTTTCCCTAATGAGGCCTCCTGCCGCCGGTGCCCTTCCACCATTCAGTTTCTGTTTGTAGACCAAGGTAAAGTTTGCAAACTGGAACACTATTTCTGGTTTTGTGGAGTTCGTAAACAGGGCTGTTCGTAAACTGAGGTACCACTGTACTTGGTACTTACAACAGAGGCAGAAAACCCAGCATCCTTCAGATGATGCTGAACCACAACTCCCATCAGCCCCAACTAGCATGGCCAACGGTCAGGAGTGATGAGAGTCATAGTCCAACGACATTTGGAGGGCATCGTGTTGGCTACCTCAGATTTACACAAATGCCCAGCTTCCATTGTGGTTACTTAATGAGTAGCAGATTGACAAATCAGTTTCTCGGCTCACCTCTTATCAACCTTTTAAAAGATCACGACTGTGCCTCTTGATCCGTATCCAGTTTTTGCATTACATCACCCGCTTTGGAAAGATGGAGCCAGCTGTGCAGAAATCCTTGATAATTCTCATTCGGTCAAGGCAATTTAGTTGGGCTGCATCTTTATCATTATTAAGAAAATGGGAACAGATAATATATCCATTCAAGATTATGAATTCATTTCATGCAGCTGCTGGGGGAATCTGGATGCTTGAGTGTGTGCCTCTTTTCTAGGTCACATAAGTTTGTGTGGCTGCAAAAAGCAATCGCCCATCTTAATGCAGCCACGCAATAAACACTTACACCTTTGGAGGGCATGATTGACCACTTTAAAACAAAATTTACCAAATGGTGAAATAAGAACCCTAGAACCATAGAATTCTAGAAGCTTGCTCCATCTTCCATATGACAGCCCTTCAGATATTTGAAGATAGCTATCTCATCACGTCTCAGCCTTTTGTTCCCTATATTTAACATATTTTCGATTAAACCACAGAGCCTAGGGCTTGCTGATCAAAAGGTCGGCGGTTCGAATCCCCGCGATGGGGTGAGCTCCTGTTGCTCGGTCCCTGCTCCTGCCAACCTAGCAGTTCGAAAGCACGTCAAAGTGCAACCTAGCAGTTCGAAAGCACGTCAAAGTGCAAGTAGATAAATAGGTACTGCTGCAGCGGGAAGGGAAACGGCGTTTCCGTGTGCTGCTCTGGTTCGCCGGAAGCGGCTTAGTCATGCTGGCCACATGACCTGGAAACTGTACGCCAGCTCCCTTGGCCAATAATGCGAGATGAGCGCCGCAACCCCAGAGTCGGTCACGACTGGACCTAATGGTCAGGGGTCCCTTTACCTTTTTATCTCATCACGTCTCAGCCTTTTGTTCCCTATATTTAACATACCTAACTCCACCAACTGTTCCTAACAAGACTTCACTTCCAGATCCTTGATCATCTTGGTCACCTTCCTCTACACATATTCCAGCTTGTCAATATCCTTCTTCAACTGTGGTGCCTAAAACTGGACATAGTACTCCAGATGGTGTCTCCCCAATGCAGAATAGAGCAGTGCTATGATTTCCTTTGATATGGGCAATTCCGTTGATTTGCTTTAATTTTTTTTTTGGCTCCTGCTTCCCACTATTGGCTTATGTGAAGCGTGTGGTCTATGAAGACCCCTAGAGTCTTTTCTCACATATTGCTGTCAAGCCAGGTGTCCCTTATCCCATAATGGTGCCTCTGATTATTTCTGACCTTATATTTGCCCCTTTCGAAATTCATTTTGTTACATTTGACCCAGTTCTCCAATCTGTTAAGATCACATTGATTCCTGATTCTAACTTCTGAAGTATTAACTAACTTTCTTGGTTTGGTATTATCTCCTGATTCGATGAGCATCCCCTCTATTCCTTCATCCAAGATGTTTATAAAAACAATGAACAACAGTGGGGCCAGGACAGAACCGTGTGCTTCCTACTAAAGTCTCTATAGCAGGAAAAGTTTTGCCCACACATTCCTCTTTCCGGCTTCCTTCCCCCCACTATGTATCGTATCATGATTCAGTCTGTAATTGGGGACTCCAGAAAAAGACCATAATTATATCTCCAGAAAGTAGAATACCGTGTAAACTGAGATAAAATGGTAGGTTGGTGCTGAAAAAAAGTAACACCTGTAATTTTTCAATGGAAGTGGGGCGAGGGGCGAGAAACAGACTAGGGTTGGTTTTATTTTTGGCCTGTTTGTTTGTTTGCTCCCCATGTTTCCAGCACGTTAAGTGATGTTGAAACAACTGTTTTTCAAATGTCACATTTGTAAATTCTCTGTGTGCGTGTGTTTCTGCAGTTTCAGGATCAAAGTGATTTCCCCTGCATCCCTCCTCAGAGTTTTCAAAACAGATATTTCTCACGTTAGTGTATCCATCAATTTCACGCAAACCATTTTGCTGCAAACCGAGGGTGAAGGAAGTCCACCATAAGAATAAGAATAATTATTATTTATTATTTATACCCCGCCCATCTGGCTGGGCTTCCCCAGCCACTCTGGGCGGCTTCCAACAAAATATTAAAATCCAACATTAACATCAAACATTAAAAGCTTCCCTAAACAGGGTTGCCTTCAGATGTCTTCTAAAAGTCTGGTAGTTGTTGTTCTCTTTGACATCTGGTGGGAGGGCATTCCACAGGGCGGGTGCCACTACCAGGAAGGCCCTCTGCCTGGTTCCCTGTAACTTGGCTTCTCGCAATGAGGGAACCGCCAGAAGGCCCTCAGCACTGGACCTCACTGTCAGGGTAGGTCGATGGGGGTGGAGAAGCTCCTTCAGATATACTGGACCGAGGCCATTTAGGGCTTTAAAAGTCAGCACCAACACTTTGAATTGTGCTCGGAAACGTACCGGGAGCCAATGTAGGTCAGCCTATCCACATCTTCGGAAGTAACAGATTGGAATTGATCCCACGCAACTTGACTAGACAGAACTCTAGCACTCTCCCGCCCCGGCCCTGCTCCCACGATGAAGTCTACCTCTTTCCGAATCTGAGCGACTTTGTCTGCAAAAAACTTTGCAAAATCAATGTCAGAATGAGGCAGGTGTGAAGGATCTGTTGGGAGTAAAGCTACAATGCTTGCAGTGAGCTACCTGAATCAGCTGGGGGTGATAGACAGAAAGGCAACACACCCTTTCCTTGCTTCTTCCTTCTTGAGTAACAATCTCCAGATCGTTCCCCCCCACCTCCTAAGACTTTGCTTCATTCCTCCTTCTTCTTAAAATCAGTTAATGTTAGACCTTCCTTTTGCATTAATCTGATTACTCCATTTCAGCATGTAATCAGAATGACTTTGTTTTCCAGGTTTAAGGCTTATTTAGTTCTTGACCAGCAGTCTTACCAGACTATTTATTTCTGCGCTCATTCATTGAATTGGCAGGGCTCACATGATAATGACAAGAAACCGAGCCTTTAGCATCATCAGCCCAGATCTTGTGGAATACTTTGCCCAAAGAGATTTAGGAGGCACTTTTACGTTTCAGCTCTTAAACACCTGCTGAAAACTTTTTCTACTCTGCCAGGCCTATTGAGCCAATTAAGAACACATATTTCCTCAATGGCTAATTGATATCTGTTTTTTAAATCTTTTCTATGGCGTTTACTATATGGTATGAATGTGGTGTTTGTTTGTTTTTTGAAAACCATTTGGATTTTTTTAATAATGAAATAATGGTACCTAAATATTTGTATCAGTCAATATACCGTATTATTCGCTCCATAAGACACACTTTTTTCCTCCTAAAAAGTAAGGGGAAATGTCTGTGCATCTTATGGAGCGAATGTATGGTCCCGGGAGCCGAATTGCCTAGGGGCCAAAAGCAGATTGTGCTCTTTTTTTTTTTTACAAAGAGAGAAGAGGGTGTTGAAAGGAAGCCGCTGAACAGCTGTTCAGCAAGCGATCGGGGAGAGAGATAAGGCTCCCTTTCCAGCCCTGCCCCCTTGCCCAGGCCTCCATTGTTGAATGCAGAGGGAGGCTGTTTGTTTCCCCAGTGACATGTGACTGGCTGATTAGATTATCTGTCTGGAAACTGTAGAAATGGCGCCCTTTCCTAAGGAAGCTGTAGGACTAGAAGCTGCAGAACTGTGAGTTGAACCCCATAAAAAAAGGGCTTTTCCTCTTTGAAAAAGAAGCTGCACCGCTTTCAGCTGATCCTCAAAAAACCCAGGGCTTTTCCTTTTGCAAAAAAAAGGTGCACCACTTTGAGCTGATCCTCAAAAAAACAGGGCTTTTCCCTTTGCAAAAAAAGCTGCACCACTTTGAGCTGATCCTGAAAAAAAAAAACAAGGCTTTCCTCCTTTCCTCCTCTAAAAACTAGGTGTGTCTTATGTTCAGGTGCGTCTTATGGAGCGAAAAATACAGTATATACATACCCTTCAACATCAAGTCCCAAAACTGGAATGTGTGTCTGCATACCCATGCTTCTCCGCTTATCTCAGAGTGGCACTCGCATGGCACCCAAAAATGTGCATGTTGGGGTGCTGCATGAGATCAGACCCCCCCAAACTGTTTTTTTTTGGGGGGGTGAGATCTCAGTGCAAAAAATGGACATCCTATTTTTCCCCTGGGACACCTGTGGGATAACACCCACACACTCCAGACCCCAACATCATTGTCCTTACTTGTACTATCTTGGTGACATAGCCATGTAGCTAAAGCAGATTAGATCAGTCAGCAGAGCATGGGACACTTAATCTCAGTCATGGGTTTGAGCCCCACATTGGGCAAGATTCCTGCATGGCCTGCTTTTCCTTAGGGCAGTGGTGACTAACCTTGGCACTCCAGATGTTTTGGGACTACAACTCCCATCACCCCTGACCACTGGTCCTGTTAGCTAGGGATGATGGGAGTTGTAGTTCCAAAACATCTGGAGTGCCAAGGTTCGCCACCACTGCCTTAGGACACCCCTATTTTCATCAGAGAAATGTTGGAGGGTATGGAGTTATGCGACCCCCGAGCCAAGGAGATAAGTAACTATATGACCTTTAGAAGACATCTGAAAGTAGTTCTGTATAGGGAAGGGGTTTTTTTGTTTTTGTTTTTACTGTTTACTATTTTATTACTATTTTTTATATATTTTGGGAGGTGCCCAGAGTGGCTGGGGAAATCGGTCACATGGAACAAGTATAAATAATAAAAATACTACTAATACTACTACTACTATTGAAAAGGACGTCCCCATTTTCATCAAAGAAATGTTAGAGAGTATGTATGCAAACACGTTGCATGAGTTATCTCTAACTTTCAGAGTTGCAGAATAGGAATTCCCTGGTGTAATATAATTGGATGTGTTTGTCTCCTCGTGACTCATGAAACCCCCTGTGTTGAGCTGGTGTTGCTCTGTGTATGCTCAGATGCAACCTCTTTTTTATTATTTTTCATGTCTCTGGGCAGACCCCAGCCCTGATGGCATATTGGAACTGATCCCTGGTGACTTTCAAATCATGTGATCCCCTGTGTCTGAGTGACAATTTACAGGAAGAATTTTTCGTGCAAACATGCACTGCAGAAGCCACCCCCACCCCACTGTTGCAGAAGTGCAACATTTTTAGATGTGCATGTGTGTGTTTTTTTTTAAAAAGTTTGATACATCCCATTTGCATATGGCTGACCTACAGCCCAACAGTCTCAGGGGACCCCCCCCAAACCCTCCCCCTGTTTTGCCCTCTCTGTGATTAAACAAAGAATAATTAAAGTTAATAAACTTGGAGGAGCATCATGGAATCTACTGGGGGGGGGGATTCATTAAAGCTGTCCTCTCCTCCATAGCATTCCTCTTTGAGAATGCCAATTAAACATAATAAGTCCAAAAATGCACAAACGGCAGAATCTCTCTTATTACTGTAGGGACCGTTGAGCTCCATCCGACTTCTTAAAAGTTGATTCAGGCTTTTTTCTTTCTTTTTTTAAGGCAGAACACTTATGAGTGGAAAAAGCCACATGAATGTCATAAAAAGGATCATTAGGGCTGGACCCAGCCCAAGATATCACATCATCTCACCCAACGGGATGGACACGGATGTCAATAGGGACCAACAAATAGGAACGTAGGGATGCGACAATTTCTTCCCTATTCCTGTGTTCCTTGCAATCAAGTGGTGTTTCCATTCCACTGCGGTTCCGCTTCCTCAAAAACATGTGCTGTCCCTCTTGCTGTTCACTGTGGCCGTGACGAACAGAACCAATGAAGTAATCAATTTCAAAGTATTTCAACGGAAGAAAAATGTCAAAAACAATGCAGAAAAGGGCAGAATTGAGTGTCTTTATGGAGCTCAAGGACCGAGAAGGGCACCCAACAGAACTGGTGTCAGGATGGGGGCATGGATGTGATGCACTGCTGGTTGATGAAAAGCTGCCTTCCCTTACTCTGGCAGCAGTGAGGGAAGGTCACTTCATTCATTCATTCATTCATTCATTCATTCATTCATTCATTCGCAACCCATGTAAACACGGTCACCTGAGAGTGGGACACACACAAGTGGGGGAGGGGGTAACCGTATGATGTAAATGCCCGTGACAATGAGTTGATATGTGTTGACAATGCATTGTTACAGAAGTTGGGTGCTTCCCCCACTCTCTGCCGAGCGGTGGCAAAACTCTGGGGGGGTTCCAGGCACTCACCCAGGGTCTGTGTTCCTTTGGAGAATTGAGACATGGCGAAGACTGTCATAGCTTAAATCTGACATCAGGAATCACAAGACAGAGAAGCCAGTAGGAGAACACTTCAATCTCCCAGGACATTCCACACAAGATCTCAAAGTAGCTGTCTTATTACAAAAAATAATAATTCAGAAATAGACTGGAAAGAGAAGTTGCTGAATTGCAACTGATTACCAAACTTAAAAACATGGAGAGATCTGGTCTGAATAGAGACATTGGATTCTTATCTCATTATACATGATAAAGCTATTTTTAGCCATCTCGCCCCTTGCTTTTTCCTGTAAGACCAATTGCAGTCGTCAACAGTTTTACCACACCTATCAGCCAATCACCCATTCCCACCACCCTTCTGCGTAATACCCATCCCCATCCTCTCACTATATCAGTGATGGCTAACCTTGACACTCCAGATGTTTTGGAACTACAACTCCCATCATCCCTAGCTAACAGGATCAGTGGTCAGGGATGATGGGAGTTGTAGTCCCAAAACATCTGGAGTGTCAAGGTTAGCTATCACTGCACTATATAGAAGGGTTTGGTGACTTCTGTTTCAGTGTATCTGAAGAAGTGTGCATGCTCACGAAAGCTCATACCAAGAACAAACTTAGTTGGTCTCTAAGGTGCTACTGGAAGGAATTTTTTTTATTTTCTTTCGACTACAGCAGACCAACACGGCTACCTACCTGTAACTATCACTTAAAGAAATATGGTTTATTCACCCATTTACACCTTCTGTCTGCATGGAGGGGGTCCAGATCTTACAGCAGGGTCATTTCAGAAGTGGCTTGTCCCCCACAGCAGGGCAGCCCTGAATTCCAAGGCATCTCTCCCAGGCCAGGCTTCAGCCAGCCTTCCCAAGATGGAACCCAGTCTTTCTTTTTCCTTCTTCTTCCCAGCAGCCCTTTCCCTTTCACCTCACACCCAGTTTCCCTAGCAACCTTTCAACCTCCCTGTCTGTGTTCACATCCCAGGGCGGACGGGACAGTTTTCTTGCATTGCCAATGGATCTCAATCGCCCTGTACCATTTCTTAATGGCCCTAGCTTGGCCAGGTGGTTTCGCATAGGCTAGCTCAGGCATCCCCAAACTTCGCCTCTCCAGATGTTTTGGACTACAATTCCTATCATCCCTGACCACTGGTCCTGTTAGCTAGGGATCATGGGAGTTGTAGGCCAAAACATCTGGAGGGCCGCAGTTTGGGGATGCCTGGGCTAGCTCAAGAATTCCTCTGCAGCTGGTATTTTCCCCTCCACATCCCAAATAACGCAGATCCTACCATTTATTAATTTCTATGGTTTAGGGCAGGCATCCCAAAACTCGGCCCTCCAGATGTTTTGGGACTACAACTCCCATCATCCGAAGCTAACAAGACCAGTGGTCAGGGATGATGGGAATTGTAGTCCCAAAACATCTGGAGGGTCGAGTGTGGGGGTGCCTGGTTTAGGGGGTATCCCCCCCAAAAAATCTATAACAATATTATACTCTCAACTCTTGCTTTCAACCTTCGATAAGATAAGATAAGATAATTTATTGTCATTGCACAAGTGCAAGCACAACGCTATACAAGTGCAACGAAATTGCATGCCATCCCGTAAAAACAGAAAGAAAAAACAAAACAAAAAACAGCACAAATCTGGTGGATTGGAATGGGGTGGCAGAAGGAAATAAAGGACATTTTCACGGGACCACCCAAAATGGGGAATGACAGTCATGAAAAGAAAGAAAGAAAGAAAGAAAGAAAGAAAGAAAGAAAGAAAGAAAGAAAGAAAGAAAGAAAGAAAGAAAAGTTAGTGGTGTCTTCCATCATCCTTAACAGAAATCTTAATGGGGAAAAATGGCTGGTGCAACATGCTTGGAAGTAACCGTTGTGTTTTTAATTACCTTGCTGTATCCCAAATGGGCAGCAGCAACTTCAAATGGCTTTCTAATTTGGCTGGGAACAGAGAAAGCTGTTAAGGTTCCTTCAAAAGTAGAAGAAGAAAACTGGTCAGTAAAAAGTAGGTCCGTGCGCAGCCTCCCCGTGTTTATCAGTTGCTCCAGTCCGAGGCTGCTGGATCCCACCCCAGGGACCACCCACCCCATCTCCTGTCCACCCCTGGATGAATTTGGGGTGGGGATAAGGGTCAACGGTGGCTTTTAAAGTTCAAATTAAACATACAGCTGGGCGGGGAGGGAGAAAGAGCAGGCCATGTGTCTCCTTCACATCCACCACCACTGAGAGCAGCAGGGTTCAACTTCAGCATGTTTACATTACATCAGGTGAAGCATGAGACGCTTTCTGGGTCACACCTGACCTAGCCCAGTCCACAGAGCACGAGACTCTTAACCTCAGGGTTGTGGGTTCCAGCCTCAGTTTGGGCAGAAAGATTCCTGCATTGCAGGGGGTTGGACTAACAGGGGTTCCCAAACCTGGGTCTCCAGCCATTTTTGGACTACAATTCCCATCATTCCTAGCTAGCAGGTCCAGTTGTCACGGGTGATGGGAACTGTAGTCCAAAAACAGCTAGACCCCCAAGTTTGGGAAACCCTGGACTAGATGATCCTTGTGGTTGCTTCCAACCCTACAGTTCTATGAGACCAAGACTGCCAAGTCAGAAAGGTCAGTCTTGGGGATGGCAGGCTCACTGTGCATGCAGTACCTCATCCTGCCCTTAGGGGCACTCAAGGGCAGTAAACCCCTTGGCTTGATACAGCCATAGCCCAGGGAGTGAAGAAGAAGAAGAGTTTGGATTTGATATCCCGCTTTATCACTACCCAAAGGAGTCTCAAAGCGGCTAACATTCTCCTTCCCCTCCCTCCCCCACAACAAACATTCTGTGAGGTGAGTGAGGCTGAGAGACTTCAGAGAAGTGTGACTAGCCCAAGGTCACCCAGCAGCTGCATGTGGAGGAGCGGGGAAGCGAACCCGGTTCACCAGATTATGAGTCCACTGCTCTTAACCACTACACCACTTTGGCTCTCAGCAAGATTTGCTGTGTGGTTGCTGTCTTCCCTCTGCTTCTCAAGCCCCATTGCGTCTTACATACTGGCTGGGTCTGGCTTCCTTTGCACCTGTAGGTTAGCCAGAACAGGGACTGTGCCTCTGAGGAGATGCAGAGTCAATCCCCCAGGTTGCTGAGTCACCACTGCTGGTTCTTTGCTTCTCGGAAGGAGCGGGGCACCGGACCTTATTCCATACTGCAGTAGCACTGATCCTAAGCCATAGACTGCAATGCAGCTCTGATTTGCATACACTGTATATCTGAATACTGATCAGACAGTGTTGAGGGATCACTTTTAAATAATAGACTAAGCACACAAAGGTTTTCCCAATAGCCGATATCTTTTCCCTCTTGTAATTAATCTCCACTGAAATATTGTTCCCACCCCCTTTGCCTAGGTATGTCTTTATTAATTTGGTTCTTAAGTTGCAAAAATAAATGCACCTTACCCAACTCCACATCTTATTGGGGGGGGGTGTGAAATATTTAGAGGTTAAGATATACAGTATTTTATTTAAGCTACTTATATACTGCTAAATTACCAAAGTTTATAAGTGGTAGACATAAAAGTTTTAAAAGCATACCATAGACTGCATCAATTAAGACCAACCATTAAAAATAGACAACTTTCTTAATATGCCTGCAGAAATAGAAACTACTTCTCATGCGCTTGAAGTTTAATCTCCGTCAGGAGGGGGTTCACAGAAGTGGGTCCAATGTATTGATAGGGCCATAGGAGGAGACAAAGAAACTCTTTGACCCAGCAGAAGAGATCTTTTTCTCCCCCATCCTGGCAGGCCAAGTTCCACAGATGGGTGGACCACTCACCTGTAGATCATATTACAACAGGAGTCAGGAACCTTTTTCAGCCGTGGGCCAGTCCACAGTCCCTCAGACCTTGTGGGGGACCGGACTATATTTTGGGAAAAAAAATAATGAACAAATTCCTATGCCCCACAAATAACCCAGAGATGAATTTTAAATAAAAGGATACATTCTACTCATGTAAAAACATGCTGATTCCCAGACCGTCCGCGGGCCGGGTTGAGAAGGCCCATGGGCCATATCCGGCCCACGGACCTTAGGTTGCCTACCCTTGTATTACAACATATTGATGTTAAGTGATTGACAGGTGGGTTGCCCCACTGGCACACGGGAGTGGGGGAGATATTGCGTGTCGAGGTCCCCAAACCACCCCTCAAATAATTCACAAATCAGTCAGAATTTTAGTTTTGGTTTTTGGCATGATTTTGACCACAACTTTATTAAAATACAAACAATGCGAGTGGTTGCTTAGGCATTGGTTAAGACTATCTGTCCCACAGGGGACAGAACTGACGACCATCAGTAAGGGGAAAACCCTCTGGAGAGATAAAGGGAGCCGGGTGGTCTGACCCTCCCCTTTCCCCTCAGACTCCCAGGGCTCTTGCACGGCCCTAGCCCCCGACCGGGGGTTCGGACAAAAAGCATCGAGCCCCTGGATTCCTTTAACGGAATTCCCCTAACACCAGCAACAATTGGAGGGGCAGACGCAATCCATCATAACCCCTCCTCCAACCAACATAATAACCAATGCCTAACCGCCAACCTTACAAGTTGTGACTATTTGCTACGCAGTAGGCGAAAACCAGATGGCACCAGCCAATCAGCCAAATGGAAAAATTCCTAACAGGCCCCTGCCCCAACAGCAGACGACCCCATGACAGGCATAGCAAGGTCAACGCAGAGGCCTAAAATATAGGGAGGGAGGGCGGGTGATCAGAAGCACGCAGCCAAGAGGGGGATCATGTTGCAAACCCACCAATATATATCCGCTGAGCTGTCCATCAATAAATTGCAACATACAATTCTCCCCAACAACACCCAGGGTCCAATCACAACAGTGGCCATCCATACGATCCCACCCAGCACCAGAGGGGTGACTTGCTGGCCCCCACCGCAACACGTGCTCTCCATGAAGGAGAACACGCTTTGCCCAAGCTGGATTGAACACCCCCAGCAGTTCAATCCTGCTTTCTGCAGGGTTTGGATGTGCAATGTAGGGACTCTAGATATTGTTCTCTGGCATCACATCCTTATATAATTGATATTTGAGATTATAGTGAGTCGAATCCTGTAGTACTGGTTTCCCACCAGCACGCAATCCATCTTGGGCTGGTATGCCATAAAATCTCCCCAATTGCACCATCGATTCCATTTGTTCATAATGTAATCGAGTAAAAGCTTCTAGATAGTCTGTTGGCATGAGGAATAGCAAATATTTTTCATATTGATGCTGACATTTTGCTCTCACTACCCGTTTTTATGTTCTTGAGGCTGTGAAGGCAGTTATGTCGGTTTGCACTCCTACTTCCCAAACTCTTTGTTTACAGATATTTCTAGTAACCCATTCCCATGGCTTCAGTCTCTGTGCAGAGTACCCAAAATTTGGAAGTAGATTTGAATTTTTTTGTTACACAAAGTTTCATTGAGCATGTGCCCTCTGTTACTCTAGAGATCTTAAAGAGTCTATATCCCATCAGCTGATTTATTCTGCATCAATAGCTCACTATTTTGATATATATGAAATCTAAGGCCGTTTGCATACGGAGCTCTGCCCTAATTAAATAAGCTAGGGTGGATTTAAAAAACCCTATAATCATACGCAGAGAGTGACTTTGAACGCTTTCGATTTTTGTAAGATCTGCAAAGCCCTACATTTTTGCGCTAAAATGAACATCAGTCTCACCTCTGCTTTAAACACATTTAAAATTGCACATAATTACCCTGGATATCTGAAACTCAGCAAACTGTTTAGATTTTTGTAGACAGGCAACTGACTTTAGTTGGTTTTTCTTCATTTGTAAAGCCCAGGATCCTGATGCCAAAAAGATTATGGCAATATAAAAATAAAATATTACCTGCTCTGACTCTTTAAGATTAGAATCACAGAATTGTAGAGTTGGAAAGAACCACGAGGGGCCTTTAGTCCAACCCCCTGCAATGCAGAAATCTTTTGCCCAATGTGGGACTTGAACCCACAACCCTGGGATTAATAGTCTTATGCTCTACCAACCTCTGTTTAAATATCTCCAGTGAAAGTCCATCACCTTCCACCTCAATTAATAAACCATCAATGCATTTCCCCCATATGGCAAAAACTAATATTTTGGATTTGGTATTAAAAGGTAAAGGTAAAGGGACCCCTGACCATTAGGTCCAGTTGCGGACGACTCTGGGGTTGCGGCGCTCATCTTGCTTTACTGGCCGAGGGAGCCAGCGTACAGCTCCCGGGTCATGTGGTCAGCATGACCAAGCCGCTTCTGGCAAACCAGAACAGCGCATGGAAACGCCGTTTACCTTCCCGCTGGAGCGGTACCTATTTATCTACTTGCACTTTGACGTGCTTTCAAACTGCTAGGTTGGCAGGAGCAGGGACTGAGCAACGGGAGCTCACCCCGTCGCGGGGATTCGAACCGCCGACCTTCTGATCGGCAAGCCCTAGGCTCTGTGGTTTAACTCACAGCGCCACCCGCGTCCCTGGATTTGGTATTATAGATGAGCAAAACATTTCCTGAACAGTAAATAATGAACTGCCTTTACACAGCAACACTCTCTTCTTTGAAATCCAGCCAACTAGTTTTATTGCACAGCAAAAATAGCCATCGAAATACAAAATAACGCTTAAAACTTTTTGAAAAATGCATATTGCAGTCTAATGGAATTGTAAATCTTCCAGTTAGGCATGAGCAAATCCAGCTCTGTTGGGAATTTAAGTCCTTTGTTGTGCTGACGCACTAGGAATACCTCTCTGTGCTGCTTCGGCTGAGGGAGGTTTTTTTGTTTTTTGCGCCAAAACATTTCTCTCTTGGTTATCATATAAAACTTTGTTTGGAAGGTGTTTATGGCTGTCTAAGGGAATGGAGGCTTGCAAAGCCTGGGGCACTGAGCTATCACCTGCTGCTACCAAAGGGATACACAGCAAGATGATAGACGAGAGTGTGCATTATGACACAGAGTCGGTGCGAGGCTTGGAAGGATATCTTGCAATCCCCATCCAACGCTATGCAGAAAAATAACTCACGCTGCCTGTCATTACGATGCAAGATCCTCTGTTATTTACAGCCTAATTAAGGATTAACATCCAACGCAAGATAAATGCCGTACCAATATAATCTTGCGCCTCCCAGCCCCAAGGATTCTGAATCTGCCTGTGTAACTAAGTGTATTTTGCACAGGCCTGCTGGGCATCTGTGAGTGTCTTCCCAACAGCAAGCATGATTAGTTCCTTTGATTCCCTTTGGATACCTGCAGGGTGTCTGTCTCTCTACCTGCAGGATGACATCTCGTCTTTGCTTGCTTCCTATGCACCGCGCAGCCATGAAGAATATCCACATTACCATGCTCTGTAGAAAGCAAACTCCGGATGAAATGCTTTTGTCGGGGGAGAAGAAGGGCTGGTTCAGAGGTTTTTACAGTAAGTACCACAGACAGGTAACACTTGGCTTTGGATGGCAATAATCAGAAGCTGCTTCCTGGTTGTGGCAGAGCCACTACTCTCGTTTCCTAGGAGGTGGGCTGCTGAGGGTTACCGGGAGGGAGAAGGTGAGCGATGAGGCAATGGGGAGGTCAGAGTGGTGCAAACACATTGGCAGAACTATTCCAGAGACCCTGTTGGTGGGTTTGCACCTTATAATATAATAATAATAAAAATAAAAATAATAATAATAATAATAATAATAATAATAATAAATTTTTATTTATACCCCGCCCTTCCCAGCCAAGACCGGGCTCAGAGCGGCTAACACCCATAAAATCACAACAAAACATACAAAACAATTAAAATGCAAGTTAAAATACGATTTAAAATATAAAATGCAGCCTCATCTTTAAGTAGCCCACCAATCAAACCATAAAGGAATGAAACATCAGGGTTAAACTAAAACCAACCCAAAGGCCAGGCGGAACAGCTCTGTCTTGCAGGCCCTGCGGAAAGATGCCAGATCCCGCAGGGTCCTAGTCTCTTCTGACAGACCGTTCCACCAAGTCGGGGCCAGTACTGAGAAGGCCCTGGCACTAGTTGCAGCCAGCCTAGCATCCTTGTGGCTTGGGACCTCCAAAATGTTATTGTTTGAGGACCTTAAGGTCCTACACGGGGCATACCAGGAGAGGCGGTCCCTTAGGTATGAGGTACCTTGTGCCTCTCCCTCCCAGTAAGCAACAAAAGGCAATAAGATTGGCCTGCTGGATTAGGCCAAGGACCCGTCTAGCTCATCATCCTATTCATACAGTGGCCGAATAGATGCCTGTGGAAACCTGCAAGCAGGACCCAAAAACAAGAGCACTCCCTCCATCCCATATCAAAGTGTTGGTGCTGACCTTTAAAGCCCTAAATGGCCTCGGTCCTGTATACCTGAAGGAGCGTCTCCACCCCCAACGTTCAGCCTGGACACTGAGATCTAGCGCCGAGGGCCTTCTGGTGGTTCCCTCACTGCGAGAAGCAAAGCTACAGGGAACCAGACAGAGGGCCTTCTCGGTAGTGGCGCCCGCCCTGTGGAACGCCCTCCCATCCCATGTCAAAGAGATAAATAACTACCTGACATTTAGAAAACACCTGAAGGCAGCCCTGTTTAGGGAAGTTTTTAATGTGTGATATTTTAATGTATTTTAGTGATTGTTGGAAGCCGCCCAGAGTGGCTGGGGGAACCCGGTCAGATGGGCGGGGTACAAATAATAAATTATTATTATTATATTATTATATATCCTCCAACATTTCCCTGATGAAAATAGAGATGTCCTATTCCATAAGAATAGTTTTATTATTTATACCCCACCCATCTGACTGGGTTCCCCCGGTCACTCTGGGCGGCTTCCAACATATATCAAAACATAATGAAACATTAAACATTTATAAGCCTTCAGATGTCCTCTAAAGGTTGTTTAGTTTAGTTACTTATCTCCTTGGCTCGGGAGTCGCATAACTCCATACTCTCCAATATTTCTCAGATGAAAATATGGATGTCCTAAATAATAATAATAATGATGATGATAATAATAATAATAATAATAATAATAATAATAATAATAATAATTTATACCCCACCCATCTGACTGGGTTTCCCCAGCCACAGGGGATGGCTCCAAACATAATATTAAAAACACGATAAAACATCAAACATGAAAACTTCCCTAAACAGGGCTGCCTTCAGATGTCTTCTAAAAGTCAGATAGATGTTTATTTCCTTGACATCTGATGCATTCCACAGGGTGGGCACTGGGAACTGCCAGAAGGCCCTCGGAGCTGGACCTCAGTGTCCGGGCTGAACGATGGGGGTGGAGACACTCCTTCAGGTCTACAGGGCCGGGGCTGTTTAGGGCTTTAAATGTCAGCAGCAAGACTTTGAATTGTGTCATATGGTCTCAGCGGCCGCTCCCAGTCACCAGTCTAGCTGCCACATTCTGGATTAATTGTAGTTTCCGGGTCACCTTCAAAGGTAGCCCCACGTAGAGCGCATTGCAGTAGTCCAAGCGGGAGATAACTAGAGCATGCACCACTCCAATATTTCTCTGATGAAAATAGGGAAGTTCTAAGAAAAAGCAGGACATTCCAGGATCAAATCAGAAACCGGGTCAGCTTCTATAAATCCGAGACTGTCCCTAGAAAATATGGACACTTGGATGGTCTGCCCTCCTACAGTTTCCAGCAACAAGTATCCAGAAGCATTACTATCTCGGACCATGGAGGTAGAGCATTGCCATCATGGCTAGTAGCTACAAAAGCCCTCCTGTTATGTACTGAGCTGAATCCTTGAACAATAGGATCCAGAATGCAGCAGTCTGATTGGTCCGCAGGAGCCACCCAATGCAGCTCCAGGTGGGAGTGAATCAGCGACCTGATTGGCCTGGAAGAGGAGCCAATCAGGCTCCTGGAGGAAGTGAATCCGCAACCTGATTGGCCTACAGGAGTAGCCCGGAATTAGCCAATCAAGTGGGGCCCATTGTGTAAATAATGTATATATAGCAGACGTTTTGGGGAAAGATTCATGCATTGCTACTATGAGCTGAATAAAGAGCATGAAATTCACACTTGACTCCGAATATATTTCCCCTCCCCTCCATGAATCCATCTAATCCTCTTTTAAAATCATCTAGGTTGGTGGTCGTCACTGCCTCCTGTGGAAGAGAGTTCCACAGTTCAACTATGCATTGCATGAAGTAGCACTTTTGTTTGCCTCTCCCGAATCTTCTAACACAATCTATTTGGGACTCATGTGACTTAAAATCTCTCAAAGCAGCATTGATTCCATTTGTTCAAAAAACTGATTCCCAGCAACCAGCATTGAGAGGCACAATGCCTTTGAAAGTGGTGGTAGAACCAGGGCTCCCCCCCCCCCCAGCATCTCTCAGGTGGGTACCATTGCCATTCTAAGAGAATGGTGTTCATGGTGAGTTCCTCTTTCTCTAGAAAAATAGCACTGGGTAGAACATACCCATCATGGCACTGGATGTCTTAGATCCTTTGTGCTAAGTCCTCCACCCTCCCAGTCCGACCCATCAGTAGCCTTGCTCTGACCATATGTTCGAGTCAAGGTATGTAGTCATTTATAAACTTATTTATATGCCCACAGCAAGGCAGCTCGCATATCATAAAAAGACAATGCAGTTTCACATAAAACTCGACAACTTAATGGCAGCAGTACAGAACTGTTTAAAACGTGGGCCAGTTAAAAATAAATAAAAACAGCGGTATAGACCCCAGCAGCTAAGGAAACGCTGCTCTAATTTAAGCTCATAAAATGAAAGGGCGGCAAGAGAGGAAGAAGGGAAGGTGGATGAAAAGCCAAATCGAGAATCTTGCTCGGTGAACAGCAGGGCGGAAGGGAAGGTGGAAGGATGTTTGGTTGGATCTTGGTACATATATTGCAGTCAAGGGTGGAAACTAGTAGTCTGGTTGAAAGAACGAAGAGCCGTCAGGTTTACTACTCCTGCCAAGCAAAGCGATTCTGAGTACAAGTTTACATGTGGTCACTTTGCAGTCACAGGGCTAAGTAAAGGGAGGCCCAGAGCTAACTGGAAGAAGGAAGTAAAGCCTGAGGAAACACTCTAGAAGACGACCAGTGGCTTCTCAAGAAGGAATCAGCAGGAGAAGAAGAGAGTTTCTGTCTGCCATCCCTCACTGGCTCAGGTAACATATTGCAAGCCCTGTTTGCTTTACTTAGTACACTTTTCACCTCCCCTTCTCCACATTCTTGCCTGGCTTTTGTTTTGTTGTTTTACAATGTTCCTTTAGTAAGTGCCACCTCCGGAGCTGTTGGACATTTTGCTCTCTATTTCAGGGGCATGTGTGGGGACCCTTTGGATGAAAGCATTCTTTTGATCTGTCTCCAGGTCACCCCATTTTATCTTCTGCAAGGGCCACTGAGGTTTATGTGGCAGCTGGGAGGGGCCCTAGGAGGTTGGAACTCCTGCTCCAAGGCCAGACCCACCCCCTCTCTCTTCCCCCCCTCCCCTTCTCCCTGCCCTCAAAAGAGGAATTCGTTCACCCCCCCAAAAAAATATATAGTTCAGCCCCCCACAAGGCCTGAGGGACAGTGGACCGACCCCCTGCTGAAAAAGTTAGCTGACCCCTGGGCCCCTAAGCCAAACCGCTCACATCTGTAACCAATAAAGTTGTGGCCTATTGGAACCCATAAACCAAAATACTTCATGTCCATGTGCTTTATTTTTCGCCTGGGAACGTTGTGGTTCAGGTGCCTTGGCACGCAACACATACACATACAACTTCAGTGATAGCGATCAATCAGGAAGAGTTGACAGGTTTTTATTCGGGGAGCGGCTGGCATATGTTTTCTCTTTGAACATTTAAAAAACCCCTCTCCAGATAGTACGTTGCTCTAGTAGGCTTATTAAATTTGCCATTTTGGGTCAATGGGAGTCATTCGTAATCTGGTCAGATTCCTAGACACTGTTAGCAAGGATGCTGAATGCATTCTGAAGTAGTGCATGCCAAGTCTATTTTTAACAGCTATATTGGGCTGAGCGACCGAGTTAATGCACCTGTTGTTGGTCAATCAGACCATGAGCTATGAGGCAGTCTTGGTGCAATGGTGTGGCAATCATCAGAGGTCCACATTGGATGTTGATTCTAATTAGGGCAAGGTTGAGACCAAGCCCATAACCACAGGGATCATCTAAGGGGGTTTGGTCACCTTGGGGATATCCTAAACCCAGGGCCATCCTAAGACATGTTGCTGCCTGACATGAAAGACAAGATGGTCTATGCCTTCCAAGTGCCCCCTTTTTAGTGGGATGTTCATGATTTATTTCAAGGGACCCTGGGCTCTGCCTTCATCCTGGGGCACCCCAATTTTGCACAGCCTGTGGATGGAGAGTGTGGAAGTACCTCCTGTGACAGCAGTGGGATTGGGAAAGAGGCATAAGTGCTCCTTCCCTCCCCCACCAACATGGCGTGGGATGTGAAACACAGAGCAGTCAAATTCAACATTCCTAGAGTGGACATGTTTGTACCAGGCAGTTGGAACTTCCTGTTTCCTCCTAGGCTGGGACAAACTTCCTCCACATGTGACTAGAGGTGGGCATGTCCTTACCTGTGCAGGTAACATAAGCACAGGGCTGGCCACCATCTCTCTCTCGTCTCCATCTTGCTTTCGTCGTAGAAGCACCAGCTGCTTAGCCTGAGATGCTCTCTTGGCCTCCAGCCAAGAGAGGACAAGCAAACTATCTCCTTATGGGATAGATTCCAAATGCATATATTTTGTAACTTAAGTCTGCCTTCTGGGATCCATCTGTGAACAGAATGTGTGAGTAAACTATTTTATACCTTTTATACAAGACTGTGTCGTGTCTATTCTTTTTAGGGGAGAATAAAGGGGAATTACCAGGAAACTTATTTTAGAGGTTTAAACAAGCCTGGCAACAAGTTATCTTCTGTGCAAGTTTAAATAGGGAATGTTACTCTGCTAAATTATAGAACTTGCTAACGCAAGTTGCAAAGGATATTATTAAACAATATATCCTCTCCTGCCTCCCTGAACATTCCCACACATGGCACCCTTCTTCTCTACTACAACTCCCATCAGCCCCTGGGAGAGACAAAAACAAAGGCAGAGGCCCACTCTTGGCACTTGTACACCCACCCAGTGCACATGATCTAAGGTGGCCTCAGGTTGCCATGGCACGAGCTGGCAAAGGTAAGGCAGCGGTCGTTGGCAGGGGCAGGGGAGGAGACCTCTGTTCGCTAGTGGAAGAGAAGCGTTGGCCGAGGCCCTTCCTGGGTGGGCAGGGGCAATGTTCTCACCCTCCCATTTGGAACCAGTTTGCACCCCTAGCAGGTCGCTATTGGAAGGTCTGGTGATGCTGCATGGTAACCGGAAGTGGGGAGCAAATGAGGGCTTCTTTCCTGGCTGCAGGTGAAGGCAACGCTGGATCAGGGGGCTGCTCTATGTCTCTTTTTGTGGTAGGGGTGGTGTTGGAGGGTGGGCATTGGTGGCACAGTGCAGGCCTCGGTCCTGTATACCTGAAGGAACGTCTCCACCCCCACCGTTCAGCACGGACACTGAGATCCAGCTCCTAGGGCCTTCTGGCGGTTCCCTCACTGCAAGAAGCAAAGCTACAGGGAACCAGGCAGAGGGCCTTCTCGGTAGTGGTGCCCGCCCTGTGGAACGCCCTCCCAGCAGAGGTTAAAAGGATCAACAACTACATGACATTTAGAAAACACCTGAAGGCAGCCCTGTTCAGGGAAGTTTTTAATCTGTGATGTGTTAATGTATTTTAATGTTTGCTGGAAGCCGTCCAGAGTGGCTGGGGAGCCCCGGCCAGATGGGTGGGGTACAAATAATAAATTATTATTATTATTATTATTATTATTATTATTATTATTATTATTATTATTATTTGCCCTCCCAACATGTCGGAGGATACAGATGGCCACAGGGGAAAGGCCACAGCTCATTTATAAGAGCATTTGCTCTGCATGAAGAAAGACCCAGGTTCAATCCTTGGTGTCTCCAGGTAGTGCTGGGGGAAGACACCCTGCCTGAACCCATGGAGAGCTGCTGCCAGTCAGTGCGGACAGCGCTGAGCTAGATGGATCAACGGTCTGTCCTGGAATAAGGCAGCTTTCTCTGGGTTTTTCCCCCGGTATGCATTTTTGTTGTTGTTGGAGGACTGCGTCCTAAAATTCAAAGAGGTGCACATTTCAAAAAAATAGGTGTGATTTGCTTTATGTATTAAGGACTGCAGAGTTACTGGGTTTGCATGCAGATGGGAGCCCAAACTCACTTTCCCTCCATACGTAGGGTAAGCAGGATCCCCTATTTAATTTTGCATTCTATTTGGTTCTATGCAGCCTGGATGAACTGCAAACATGGGAGGGCACACATGTGCGTGCGTGCGCGCGCGCACACACACACACACACACACACACACAGAGAGAGAGAGAGAGAGAGAGTCAGTCATATGCTCTCTCAGCATTCAGGTGCTCTTTTTCCTCTTACTTCCTTTCAGTTGTGGGTACAGTACAAAAAAAATATATTTAAAAAATCAGTCAAGGTGACAGTCAAAGGAGCTGGGAACTGAAGCAAGGCCAAACTCCTCAGTCCCCAGGTGATCTGTTCATGGTCACGTCCCCACCAAGGCAGTAAAATTTCAGTGTCAGCAGGATGTGCTCAGAGTTCATGAAAATGTTGCAGGGAAAGAAGGGAGGAGGAGGAGGAGGAGGAGGAGGAGGAGGAGGAGGAGGGGAGAGTGCTTGGAAGAAGGAATGCTTAGGCTTATTCTTAGGCCTATGCAAACCCACTGGGTTGTTCAAATCTGTCCATTTCAGTTCTCCGGGTTTCTCATTTTTTCCCATTCTTAAAATTCACTCCATTGGAGGTTTTAAATAGAGTTCTGGCGGCCATGTGCCAGGGATTACTTAGCTGTGATCCCTGCATTTCAGGGGGTTGAATTCTTGGGGGTTTCCTTCCGACTTTTGATTTCCGAGATTCTCTAATAAGAAACACACCCTTGGATGCAGTTTGGACAGATACCCACCTTTTTCCATGTATGCATTCCCCTCCCCCTCCCCAGGGGTAGGGCTTAGCCATATACCCTGTTTCCCCTATTTTAAGACGTAGTCATAAAATAAGCCATAGCAGGATTTTTTCGCATTTGTGAAATATAAGCCGTACCCCGAAAATAAGCCATAGTGATAGGCGCAGTTCTGGAGGGCGCCAAGGAAAAGGCTGGGCTGGGCGTCCAGTCCCGCCACCAAAACCAGTCAGCCCCAGAAGCAGCACTCAGGAACTCTGCAGAGCAGGGCGCACAGGAAGGGGCAGCGGGTGCGACAAAGGCACTCCAAAGGTCTCTTCGCCTGCGCGCTTGCCCAACTCCGCTCGGCGCAGAGCGCACGGGGCGGCCGCCGTGGTGGAGAGGGAAGGTGGCACGGGCTTTCCCTGCTCACCGCCATGACGAAATCCCCCAAGCCGCCCCGTGCGTCGCCCAAGAGGCCCCTTGGAAAACAAGGCTTCTCTCGAGTTTTGAGGAGGGAAGGTGGCGGCGGAGGAGCAGGAGAGAGCGCCCAGTGAAAGCGGGTCTCTCTGGTGCCCGTTTCCTCAAAGCTCAGCTTGGATTCTCCCCCCGCTGCCAGCAAGCAAACAAAGAACTCCGCACCCATCCCATCCTTCGCAGCCCCAGAACTCAAGCGTGGCCTTGCCAAGGCGTGCTTACGTAATAAAAATAAGACATCCCCTCAAAATAAGTCATAGTGCATTTTCTTGAAGAAAAATATATATAAGACGGTGTCTTAAAATAGGGGAAACACAGGTATATATTCTCCTTATCTGCATGCCTCTCTTCACTCTTCATCTCATCACCAAGCTGGCAGTGTAGAACAGGCACCCCCAAACTCAGCCCTCCAGATGCTTTGGGACTACAATTCCCATCATCCCTGACCACTGGTCCTGATAGCAAGGGATGATGGGAGTTGTAGTTCCAAAACATCTGGAGGGCCGAGTTTAACATCTGCTATGTCTGAGCTACAGACTCCACCTTAAGCTAGACAAAAGCATGTCCTTGTAACTGGACTACCCTTTTAAGCCTGCCTGAGCAAAGCTGCTGTATCTGTAATTCTGCATCAGAAACTCCCGAGTGAGTAAATGTTATTCTTACATTTTGCAAGACTGCTTTGTGTGATTATTGTTTTAAAGGGGGACGAAAGAGGGAAATACCAGGGCAATCAGTCTGCCTTAAAGCATCCTGGATTACTTGAAATTAAAGCCCAAATCTATCTAAGCTTTCTTTTAAGCTGCAAAGGGATGCACTCTGCTGAACTCACAAATATGAAGAAGGATAATATCTAATAAATATATTCTCTCCCGGCATCCATACACATCCCTACAATTTCAGGATGGAGGGAGGATACTGTGGCAGGCCCTGCCCTGAGGAACTCCCTGCCACTAGAGGTTCAACAGGAAACCCCACCCCCCTTCCTTTAGGCCAGTGATGGCTAACCTTGACACTCCAGATGTTTTGGAACTACAACTCCCATCATCCCTAGCTAACAGGACCAGTGGTCAGGGATGATGGGAGTTGTAGTTCCAAAACATCTGGAGTGTCAAGGTTAGCCATCACTGCTTTAGGCCTTCAGGCACCTTTTGAATACATTTTGGTTGGTAGTTTATACTGGTTTTAGCAACATTAGGGCTGCCATACATCTAGATTTTCCCGTACGTTTCCGGGATTTCAAATGCGGAATTGACGTCTGGGGGAATTTCTGAAAGGCGGTGCTTTGTCCTTTTGTCCTGGATCTTAGGCAAGTCAAAACAAACAAAGAAAGAAAGCTCAACAATTTTTAGGGTTTCCTTAAAAAAGCGGAACAATTTTGGTGGTTTCCCAAAAGTTCAACAATTCGGGGGTTTTGAAATATGGCAACCCTAAGCGCAACATTTTCTTTTTCTTTTACCCGATCAGTATTCATTGAAGTTTCTAATGATTTTTAATGGATCTCCTGTTCATTTTATCCTTATATGTTGTCCTCTGCCTTTCTATATTTTTACGAAGATGTAAATTATAAATTTTGTAAATAAATAAATAAGTGTGCCACACCAGGTTTGCCAGGCTGCTGGTCCACATGGTTACAAACATCTGTTGGTGTGTATGGCCGGTGTTGAACCTGCCCACCTCCCCAGCAGTGTAGCATAGTGACATCACCTTGAAATTCCGTCAAGATTTTATTAAATGGTCTTGATGGCAAAGGAGCCCCGGTGTTTGTACATCAATGTATAGGAGTCTTTAAGGTGGTGCTAACCAGATCACTGCGTTAATTCACACCTCTTTTATTTCATCAGGTGGTTCATCGTGGTCTCCATCAGCACCATTGTCGAGAACTTCCACCTCGAACTCAGGTTGCGGTTCTTCCGGAAACCCATTTACCTCTTTCCATATGGAGTACTTCATATCCCAGAGAGCTTCCACCATGTCCCAGATGACCGCTTTTTCTTCCTGGAGGTCTTGGTCATTATCCCTCAAAGCTATATACTCATCCCAGAGGACCATTTTGTCTTTGGATATGGCCATGTCCTCTTCCCAGAAGGTTTTGTCCTTCTTCCAAAATGCCTTGCATTCCTTCCAGAAGGCATTGTTCTTCTCTTCAACGGCTTCTATCTTCTCCTGGAGGGATTTGTTCTTCTCACGCATGCCTTTGTTGGCTTCCTGGAACTCCTTGTTCTTAATCTGGAAGGCTTTGACAGCATCTCGGAACGATTCGTTCCTTTCCTCCAAGGTGACAATCTCCTCTTCTGTTGTCTTGATCCTCTGCTGGAGTGTCTCAATCTTCTCCTGAAAGGTCTTCACCTGGTCCTGAATTTCCTTCTTTTTGGTCTGGAAGCCCTTGATCTCAGCCATGAAAACCCTGCTCTCCTCTAAGAAGTTCTTGATCTCATCCATGAAGCCCCTGTTCTTCTCCTTGAAGGCATGGATCTCCTCCCACAAAGCCTTGCTTTTGTTATCTTCTCGGAAAGTCTGGATCTCCACTCGCAGGCGATGGCATTTCTTCCAGAATACCCTGATCTCCTCTTGCAGTGCATTTTTCTGTTCTCTCAGTTGGCGATATGCGAACTGGTTCTTCAAGGATCTGGGGATGGGGTTCATATGGTGCCAGCTCTCCCGCTTTGCAGAAATGTCATTGCTCTTGCCCTCCAGATGATCTGCACAGTTAAGAGTGACATCCACCTGTTCCTCCCTTTTCTCCATCTGATCACAGCTGTGTACAGAGAAATACATGAGTGAGTGGCATAGAAGGGGAGGTTGCATTGCCCACTGACAAAGTCGGAAAACTGCCAACTCCAGAGGATACAAACTCGGAGGAGACCGAGTCACCACAAGGAACCTTACCTTCCAGCTTGGAAACTGGAATCTTGGTTGTGGAGGAGGACCCCACCACCAGCCCCAGTTCACACTAGGCGGGGAGCGATTGAGGATCTCCAATCTCAAGACCCTGATGAGTCCCAGGGTCCATTTGTGCATCACCCCAGGATTTGGTTTGCAGGACCTTCTCAAACCAACCATTTCAGGAGGAAAGATCATGACAGGGGAAGTCAGTGTTAGGAGCTGGTGCACAATGTATTGCAATGTATTGCTGGACCTTCCTGTTGCTGGCCACTGTGAGAACAGGCTGCTGGGTCCCTTCCAACCCTACAACTCTACGATTCTATGGAAAATGAGATTAGAGAAGACCATGGAGGATGAAGCCGTCAGTGTCTACTAATGATGGAAGCTATGTTACCTCCTTTATCAAAGGCAGCATATATCTGAATACCAGTTTCTTGAGATCAGAAGCAAGAGAGAGCTCTTTGTGCTCATGTACTGCTTTTGGGCTTCCCAGAGGCATCTGGTTGGCAACTGTGGGAGACTTGATCCTGAACTAGATAAATCTGATGTAGCTGGGCTCCCTTGATAAAGCCTTGGTGGCTTTGAATAACAAAAGAGGGAGGAAAGAACTGTCAAGATCCCTTAAATCCCCCCCCAAATAAGTAAGCCTGGTATGTCCACTAACCTGCACCTCCTCCTCCTGCTATGATGAAGACCCCTTTGTTAAGAACTTCATTGCCATGGCAGCCTGAGAATATTAACAAAACAACACTAGAACTTCTGCAGATCTTCTGGTTCCATCATTAGAATGCCAAGGTTGTAGCTGATGAACATAGGAAGCTTATTTTAGCTTATCTGCAGCCACACCATTGGTCAAGCTAGCTCTGTATTGTATACACTTACTTTCAGGTGACCACCAGGGTTTGAGACAGAGGTCTCCCCCAACCCTACCTGGAGACACCATGGATTGAAGCTGGGATCTCCTGCATGCAAAGTGGAAGCTCTGCCACTCAGCGGCAGGATCCTTCCACAAGGGTGGATTTTTAAGAGACCAAAGGTAACCCCACCATGAATGTGGAGAAGGGGCCGCATCAGGTATCAGATGCTGGTGGGGTTTTCGCAGTGGGCAGAATGGGAAACCATAACAGGGTCACTAGCCGTGGGTGGGCTTCAACCCTACAGCTGTGCAACAAAGTTTTGCACCTGCTTGCTTGGAACCATGCGTCTCCCTCAGGGACACCATGAAGCTAATTTATGAAAATGGGTTCATTTTGCAGAACCAGTGCCGGATTTACGTATAAGATAAACAAGCTATAGCTTAGGGCCCCACTCTCTTGGGGGCCCCCAAAAAAAATTAAAGGAAAAAAAAACCTGGATGTACATTTCCAAAATATACGATAAAAAACTAATAAAATAAAACCTACATACAGCAACAGTGTTTTGTGTTGTGTAGGCTCATATGATGTAAGCAATTCTAACTTGTATTCTAACTTATATTTTAATCAACTGTTTGTTTTGGTGTGTTTTTTTGTTTTGTTTTGTTTGTTTTGTTATTAATGTTTTTACTGTATTTATATTCAGTGTTAGCCGCCCTGAGCCCGGTCTTGGCCGGGGAGGGCGGGGTATAAATAAAAATTTATTATATTATTATTATTATTATTATTATTATTATTATTATTAATGGGCCCCACATGCTAGCCTGCTCACTGAAATATCACTGGTTTGCTCATTACTATATATAGGGTGCCTACATTCTGCATGTGCAAATGGCTTTAGATACCTATTAGGTCCATCAATTACCATACAGCATATATTCAATACAAAAAAACAGTGACAATCAGTGACAATTTGTTGTTGACAAAGTACAGCTGGAAATATAATGGGCCCCATTACCTTCAGTGGCTTAGGACCTCATCAAACCTAAATCTGGCCCTGTGCAGAACCCATTGTAAATTCTTTTAACCAGAATGCCAATCTAAGTTATGTGAAAGGAACAAAACATCCACCTTGATGGATAGATCTCAAAGACTGAATCTTACAAATGATGGGAGGTTACCGAAGACATTTTTTGATATGACAGAAAACCTAGACTTGACAGATGCATGGAGAGTAAAGAATCCATTAGAAAAGGAACAGACTTTTTACAGCGAAGCATCAAAAGCCTGGAGTAGAATTGACCTGATATGGGCATCCAGGGACCTGGTGCCCAGGATGCTCCAAGCAGAAATCCATCCAAGGACATGCTCAGACCACAACCCTGTACAGCTGGACTTGAAACTGTCGCCGAGGGGTTCCTACAGATGGAGAATGGATGATTCACTACTGAGAAACCAAACAATTTGTGAAAAAGCCCAAAAGGCAATGAAAGACTATTTTGAACTTAATTTAAATTCAACAGTGGAGAACAGTGTGGTTTGGGACACTAGCAAGGCTGTTATGAGAGGATTCCTAATACAACAGAAGGCGATTAAAACAAAGCAACAGAAAGAGAATAAGAACAAGATTCTAGAACAATTGAAAGAGAAGGAAAAACAACTGAGGAAGAACCCCAAGGACGGGAAAGTCTTAAAGGAGATAAAACAACTTCAAGTGGAATTCTCTAAATTAACCAATTGGGAAATTGAATGGAAGATAAAATTGTTAAAACAGAAATCTTTCGAGTCAGCCAACAAATGTGGGAAATTGCTAGCTTGGCAATTAAGACAGAGACAGAAACTCAATACTATAACAAACATTATAGTCGACGGAAACAATATAGTGAATCCCTCGGAAATAAGGAAGAACTTTGAAAAATACTACAAACAACTGTACAAGGAAAAACCACAAGATTTTGGAAAGATAGAGCAATTTATAAGAGTTAATGGATTGCAGAAAATCCCGGAAAATCTGAAAGGCCCCCTAAACCACCCAATATCAACAACAGAAGTGGATGTTGCTATTAACAATATGAAACTAGATAAGGCCCCAGGACCAGACGGTCTTTCAGCAAAATACTACAAGACGTTGAAAGGTTGGTTAATCCAACCATTAGTACAAGTGTGCAATGATATACTTAAGGGAAAGAGGGCACCGGAGTCTTGGAAGGACGCTTTTATCACCCTGATACCGAAACAGGATGTAGATCGGACACAGATGAAAAATTATAGACCTATCTCCCTCCTTAATGTGGACTATAAAATATTTGCAAATATTATGGCTAGCAGACTCAGGAAGGTCTTGAAGGAGGTTATCCACGAGGACCAGGCCGGGTTTTTACCGGAAAGACACTTAAATGCCAACACAAGAAATGTGGTGGATATCCTCGAAAGACTGGAACAAAAGATCAACTGTAAAGCAATCCTGATGTTTGTGGACGCCGAAAAAGCATTTGACAACGTATCCTGGAATTTTATGAAAGAGAATTTAAAACACATGGAGGTGGGAAAAGTCTTTATGAATGGCCTAGAAGCGATCTACACCGAACAGAATGCAAAGATAATAGTTAACAACGTGATTTCCGACAACATAAGAATTGAGAAGGGAACAAGACAAGGTTGCCCTCTCTCCCCATTACTTTTCATCACAGTCCTGGAGGTACTCTTAAATATGATAAGAAAAGATTCAAATATAAAAGGGGTGGCAGTGGGGGCCAAGGAGTACAAGTTAAAAGCCTTCGCAGACGATTTAGTATTGACATTACAAGATCCGAACCCCAGTGCCAAAAGGGCACTTGAGGTGATACAACAATTTGGGGAAGTAGCAGGATTTAAATTAAACAAATCTAAAACAAAGGTTCTAGGGAAAAACCTGACGCAGGATGAAAAAGAATATTTGGAGGAAGAAACGGGCCTGCAATTTGTGAAGAAAGTTAAGTACCTGGGCATTAATTTGACACCAAGAAATCAAAATCTATTTAAAGAAAATTATGAGAAAGTGTGGAATGGAATCAAGAAAGATTTAGAGATCTGGAATAATCTGAGGTTGTCCTTGATGGGCCGAATAGCAGTTATAAAAATGAACGTTTTGCCAAAATTTTTATTTCTTTTTCAGTCAATTCCAATTATTGATAAGATGGAGCCATTCAGGATGTGGCAGAAGACTATATCTAAATTTATCTGGCAGGGGAAAAAACCCAGAATAAAATTCAAGATATTAACAGATGATAAGAAAAGAGGGGGATTTTCCCTGCCGGAGCTAAGTATCTACTATGAAGCAGCAGCCTTCTGCTGGCTGAGAGAATGGTTCCTATTGGAAAATTCGGGCCTACTAGATCTGGAAGGACATGATAATAAATTTGGATGGCATGCGTACCTATGGTATGATAAGATCAAGGCGCATCAAGGCTTCAAAACACACATAATTAGAAAGGCTCTGTATAGAGTCTGGATGAAATATAAAGATCTGCTAGAAAGGAAAACGCCCAGATGGCTATCTCCGTTAGAAGCAAAGGCCCATAAGAAGATTAATATGGAAGTTAACTGGCCTAAATATTCGGAAATTTTAATACAAGAAGGCGAGCAAGTCAAGTTGAAACCCTATGAACAATTGAAAGATAGAATTACAGACTGGTTACAATACCATCAAATCAACGAACTTTTTAAAATGGATAAAAAAATTGGTTTTCAATTGGAAAGATCCAAACTGGAAACAGAGCTACTAGAACCTAGAACTAAGACTTTGTCAAGAATGTATAAATTGCTGCTGGAGTGGCACACGCAGGACGAGTATGTGAAATCTGCAATGATAGACTGGGCGAAGGATGTCGGACATAACATCATGATGGCTGACTGGGAAAGACTATGGAGGAGAGGTATAGAATTTACTGCTTGTAACCTGTTAAGAGAAAATTTAATGAAAATGATGTACAGATGGTATTTGACCCCAGTAAAGCTTGCAAAGATCTATCATTTGCAGGACAATAAATGTTGGAAATGTGAAAAGGTGGAAGGAACATTTTACCACATGTGGTGGACCTGCCCCAGGTTGAGAGTCTTCTGGGAGATGATATACAATGAACTAAAGAAAGTGTTCAAAAACACATTTTTGAAGAAACCAGAGGCCTTCTTACTGGGAATGGTCCACTCAGAACTACCCAAAGAAGATTACACCTTTTTCATGTATGCCACAACAGCAGCAAGAATATTGATTGCCAAAAATTGGAAGACTAAAGACTTACCGACTTTGGAAGAATGGCAGACAAAACTGATGGAATATATGGAGATCGCCGAGCTGACTGGCAGAATCCGCGACCAGAGGGAGGATGCAGTGGAAAAAGATTGGAAAAAATTTAAAGATTACCTTAAAATTTATTATAAAAAATAGTATATGAATCAAAAGTCGAGAATAGTAGTAGTAGTTTGCAGAAGTAGATAGGAATTAATATAAGAAAATTTAGAAGTGTTAAGAATGTTTCAAGATGATTTAATGGTGACAGAATATAATGTTTTAAGATGATTCAGATTGGGGAAAGAATATAATGATAGATATATTGATGATTTAGGAATATTAAAGGATAAGGAATTAATTCAAGAATGATCATAATGATAATAATTAAGGTTGATAGTAAAGAGATTATAGATGATATAAGTAATATGTAATAAGAAATTGCCTAAAGAAATAGTTAAAAAATAAATGCCACAGAGAGAGAGGCCGGAGGAAGTCCTAGTACAATGTTAAGGAACATAGAATAGGGAATAAGGAATTTTAATTTTATTATTAATGTGTCTTATTTGTTGTATGAATGTTTTGTTTGTTTGTGTGATGTTTATGTGTTTGAAATTTAATAAATATACTTTGAAAAAAAAAAAAGTGAAAGGAACAAAACAATGGATAACAATGGCCATTCTTGTGGAATTTGTCCATAGATTTGATGCCAGGAGTGGGGAACGATTTCCTACCCAAGTACTGTTTTCTGTTGTGGGAAACATCCTATGGGCCTCATACCAGCGGTGGGTGGAGCCAGGGGAGGAAGTGGGCGGAGCAACAATTGTGACAGTAGGACAGAGGCAGACGTAGGGGCAGCAACAAATGGGACTGCAAATCCTCCAAGTGTCCCTATTTTCCAGGGATGTCCCTGATTTAGAGAAAGTCATCCCAGTTTCTGATTTGATCCCGGAATGTCCCGCTTTTTCTTAGGGTGTCCCTATTTTCCTCGGAGAAATGATGGAGGGTATAGAGTTATGCAACCACCGAGCCAAGGAGATAAGTAACTATACAACCTTTAGAAGACACCTGAAGGCAGCCCCATATAGGGAGGTTTTTAAATGTTAAATGTTTGATTATGTTTATATATATATATATATGTTGGAAGCTGCCCAGAGTGGCTGGGGCAACCCAGTCAAATGGGTGGGGTATAAATAATAAAATTATGATGGGATGTCCCTATTTTCATCAGAGAAAGGTTGGAGGGTATGGGACTGTAAAGCAGGCTACAGTTTAGCCACACCAAAAGCCAGTGGTTTCTGCACACACACAGAGAGAACATGTCATAGAATCATAGAATCCTAGAGTTGGAAGAGACCACACTCAAACTCAGGACGCAAGGGAGAAACGTGCTAAGAGGAAGGCATGCTTGGCAAATCCACACTGTGATCAACTCCCATCCGGAAACCAATGTCCCCACTGTGGAAGGACGTGTGGATCCAGAATTGGCCTCCACAGTCACTTATGGACTCATTGTTAAAACCGTGTTTATGGAAGACAATCTTACTCGGCTACGAGTGATCACCAACAGAATATTAAAATACAATAATCTTTTAAACATTAAAAGCTTCCCTAAACAGGGAACTTCCATGAACTTCCATTTCATGCGGCTCAATGTGGTGCCTTCCATAGTTCCAGTTACAGGTAGGTAGCCGCATAGTCGTCTTTCCCATTGGGCTGAGTGGCACGTCGCACCAGGGCGCTGGTCTCCAAGGGGTGCCCCAGTGAGTGGGGGAACTGAGCCATTTTGCCGGCGGCCTCCCCTTTCCCTGCACACCCATCAGCTGCACCCTGTCAACCATATGGCTGGTGGGCGGGCAGCTTCCTTCCCAAGCCCACGTGGGAGGAGAGCGATCCCCGCAGAGGCTTGGGAAAAGGTTGACAACTCTGGGAAATGGGGAGGGGGGAGGCGCCGGAGGGATCTTTGCACCACGGCGCCGGATATGCTTCAGACGGCCCTGGGTAGCCGTGTTGGTCTGCTGTAGTCGAAACAAAATAAAAAAATTCCAATAGCACCTTAGAGACCAACTAAGTTTGTTCTTTGTATGAGCTTTTGTGTGCATGCAGGGCCGGCGCGTCCATTTAGGCAAACTAGGCAATTGCCTAGGGCGCCAAAATGGAGGGGGTGCTGGCCAGCCTGCCCCCCGCCGCCCGGTGCCGCCCCAACCAGCGGCAGAGCAAGCAGGTTGGGGCGAAAACCGCGGCGGCGAGGGCGCCAAAATGGAGGGGGCGCTGGCCAGCTTGCCCCCCGCCGCTGCCCCAACCAGCGGTGGAGCAAGCAAACCACAGCAGCGGGGGGGCACCCGGCCCGGCAGGGGGCGGGGCACCGCTCCGCAATGTGTGTCATATGCAATGACGTCACGTGGCCCGCCCCCTCGCCTAGGGCGCCAAAATTGCCAGCACCGGTCCTGTGTGCATGCACGCTTCTTCCATAGTGGTTTAGCAGTCAATACCTCTTCCTGGGGAACTGTAGCTCTGGGAAAGAAACAGGAGTTTCCAGAGAACTCTCAACATCCTTTAATAAACTACACTTCCCAGGGTTCTTTGTGGGAAGCCATGGCTGTTCAAAGTGGTATGGTACTGCTTTAAATGTTCAGTGCAGATGGAGCCTGAGTATAAATAATGAGGGATAAAATTACATTGTTGTGTGCATAATTCTGTGGATGAGATTTAATATACAGATAGCCATGGGTGACAGATGCATCATGCTATAGGGAAAAAAAAATAACAGAGGAGTCCTGCTGGAGCAAACCAAAAGCTTATCTAATCCTGCATTCTCCTTCCTCAGTAGCCAATCAGAAAACCTTCAGGGTGCACCAGCAGGTTTTATAGAGTAATAACTCTTTTCCACTCCTACCCCACCACCACCAACCCAAACTACAGGTATTCAGTAGCATTCTGACCCTGAATGTAAGCGCCCAGTTTAGCGATCATGGCTGCCTCCTTTGTGGCTTTGTCTAACCTCATTTCAAAGCAATCTAAGCTAGAGGCCATTAACCACCTCTTGTGCGAGTGGATTTCATAAAGTAATTCTGCATTGTGTGAACAAATGCTCTGGCCTTTTGTCTGCCCAGATTCTGCCGCCCCACAGCTTTGCAGAATGACCACAAGTTCTGAAATTATAAAGAAGCGGGGGGGGGGATCTATGCCTAAAATCTCCCCTTTTGTGCAGGACATGTTAAATTTTATAAATCTCAGAACTGGCTCCCCTTACAAGCAGGGATATTTGGCCCCTGTTAAAGCGAGCTGCTTCAAGCGGTCCATTCCGTTTTCTTTCTCTTTCTCAAATACAGCAGCATAATGTAAAATATAGAGGAGGGGAAACTCGCACAACTCCAATTCTCACACATTTCCAAATGAAACCACATTTTAAAGGCATCTGCTGAAGAAGAAGAAGAGTTTGGAATTGATATCCCGCTTTATCACTACCCGAAGGAGTCTCAAAGCGGCTAACATTCTCCTTTCCCTTCCTCCCCCACAACAAACAGGTGAGTGGGGCTGAGAGACTTCAGAGAAGTGTGACTAGCCCAAGGTCACCCAGCAGCTGCATGTGGAGGAGCAGGGACACGAACCCGGTTCCCCAGATTACGAGTCTACCGCTCTTAACCACTACACCACACTGAACCATTTTCTCTATTGCCGAATAGGTTACTATTCTCCTGCAAAGTCCTTTGTGGGTCCACAGCCTCTCAAATAACTCAGTGAATGAGTTAAGTTTTTCAGAAGCTGCAATGGACAAAGCCTTATAAAGACAGATGGTCATGGAATATGATGAGGGCTTCTTCCACTCTGGTGCTATGATGATGGTGATGATGATGATGATGATAATACCTCGCCCATCCAGCTAGGTTTCCCAAGCCACTCTGGGCAGCTTCCAACAAAAGATTAAAAACACATTAAAACATCAGTCATTAAAAACTTCCCTAAACAGGGCTGCCTTCAGATATCTTCTAAACGTCAGAGAGTTGTTTATTTCCTTGACATCTGATGGGAGGGCGTTCCACAGGGCGGGCGACACTACTGAGAAGGCCCTCTGCCTGGTTCCCTGTAACCTCACTTCTCACAGTGAGGGAACCACCAGAAGGCCCTCGGTGCTGGACCAGTACTTCTGTCCTGTCAGGATTCAGCCTAAGCAGGCAGCCACCAACAGATGACTAATAATAGATTTGCTATGAAGCTTCAAATTCTTTCCCCAAAACACATTCAAATAAGCAGTTCATAGAGTGATCCTCTGTCCAGTGATTGTCCTGATTTCTGGTGTCCCTCAGAATTTACTCACAGGAGTGCAGTCCCACCACCTATGATGACAAAACCCTCTGGAGTTGCACCCCCTCCAACAAAGGGAGGATGTGGTCTTGGAGTTACAATTCAGGTAGACCTGAGTCAAAAACCACCTGTGAAAAACTTTTAATGAATTTCCACGTACCGGTACATTAGCTGACACCATTTTGTTTAGATGACTGGATTCTTATTTTTTTGGTCCACTGCAAGGGATCAATTGAGGACTGATCCAGAGATTTATTTTGCAATGGCCATACTAATAGTTCCAACAGAACCTTTGTTCCCACTGGTCCATCTCCTTCTTCCAAAGTGCCAACTCAGCTGTCCAGCTGTCCAGCTCTTCTTTCCAAAGCTCTGGTTCCCCTTTCAGGACATTCCTGATGCTCTCAAAGAGATCTGTCACCTTCTTCCAGAGGTTCATGTTTCGCTCCCATAAAATGGTGTTTCGTCCATCCGTGCGCTTGGAGAGCTCCCTCTTCTTTTGCCAAAATGCCACCAGCTTCTCTCTCCTGAACTTGTTTTCCTTCTTGAGCCTCTCAATGGCATCCTCCAGAGCCTTCTCCTTGCTCTTAAGGTCTTCAGCCTCCTTATCCATCAGGTTCATTTTGCTCCAGAGTGACCACTTGCGAGTCCTCAAAAAGAGAGATTTGCATTGACATCGACATACGCATTTTTACGCAATTCCCACTGCCCCAATACAGGTCTAGAACTAGTTAGCGCAATTTAAGTAGAAAAAGTTATAAATTCATTATTTCATTTTACTTATTTCATTTTACTTATTGCATTATTTCATTTTACTTATTGCATGAGACTCTTGAGAGTCCCATGGACTGCAAGAAGATCAAACCTATCCATTCTTAAAGAAATCAGCCCTGAATGCTCACTAGAAGGACAGATCCTGAGGTTGAGGCTCCAGTACTTTGGCCACCTCATGAGAAGAGAAGAATCCCTAGAAAAGACCCTGATGTTGGGAAAGATGGAGGGCACAAGGAGAAGGGGACGACAGAGGATGAGATGGTTGGACACAGCGTTCTCGAAGCTACTAACATGAGTTTGGCCAAACTGCGGGAGGCAGTGAAGGATAGGCGTGCCTGGCGTGCTCTGGTCCATGGGGTCACGAAGAGTCGGACACGACTGAACGACTGAACAACAACATTGCATTTATAGCCTACCCTTCTCAAGGTTCCGTATCTATGCTCAAGTAAAAAAATAAAAAATAAATAGCGTAAAGGACCCCTGGACGGTTAAGTCCAGTGAAAGGCAACTATAGGGTGCAGTACTCATCTCTGCTTTCAGGCCAAGGGAGCCAGTGTTTGTCCACAGACAGCTTTCCAGGTCATGTGGCCAGCATGACTAAACCACTTCTGGCGCAATGGAACACCGTGACGGAAACCAGAGCGCACGGAAACTCTGTTTACCTTCCTGCCGCAATGGTGCCTATTTATCTACTTGCACTGGCATGCTTTTAAACTGCTAGGTTGACAGGATCAGGGAATCACCCCATCGCAGGAATTTGAACCGCCGACCTTCTGATCGGCAAGCCCAAGAGGCTCAGTGGTTTAGACCACAGCACCACCTGCACCCTCCTATGTTCAAGTACAGCTGTGGTGGCTAACCTTTCTTTGATTAGAAAGCCACATAACAGCCCACTTGAATAGTTTCAATCAGGCATCCCCAAACTTCGGCCCTCCAGATGTTTTGGCCTACAATTCCCATCATCCCTGACCACTGGTCCTGTTAGCTAAGGATCATGGGAGTTGTAGGCCAAAACATCTGGAGGGCTGCAGGTTGGGGATGCCTGGTTTCAATCAACAACCTCTTTGCAAAGGCAAAGAGGAATGAAGTCCTGCTATGAGCAGTCAGATCCAGGACAGATGTTGGGGGAGTGGGGTTGGCACTTCCTTGGACTTCATGGGGGGGCATCCTCATCTCACACCCAGGGCCGGCGCGTCCATTAAGGCGAACTAGGCAGTTGCCTAGGGCGCCAAAATGGAGGGGGCGCTGGCCAGCCTGCCCCCCGTCGCCGCCCAGTGCCGCCCCAACCAGCGGCGGAGCAAGGAACTTGGGGAAAAAACCGCGGCGGCGGGGGGGGGGCGCCCGGCCGGGCAGGGGGCGGGGCACCGCTCCGCAACGTGCATCATGCGCAATGACGTCACGTGGCCCACCCCCTCGCCTAGGGCGCCAAAATCGCTAGCACCGGTCCTGCTCACACCCCACACCAAACACCAGCTACAACACTATACTTGGATAAATATAACCTGTTCACACCTGCTAGGGCCTCTTGAGTCTTCTTTATGGCTGTGTTGACAAGTGAGTCTTGGAAGCAGGGTGTTTGAAGATCACAAATCAGAGGCTCTAGTTGTCATCTATGTCAGCCTGGTGACAGGCTGTGTCATAGTAGGTCACTGGTAACTCAGCACTGGAGCACTGCCCCCTGTTGGTCAAAAGGATTGTGCCCCGAAACCACCCAGGGACTTTGGGAGCCCAGTGTTTTATCTTGAGCTGCCTCATCCTATGTCAGGGACTGGGCAGAAGAGGAATGGTGGAATCATAGAATCATAGAATCATAGAGTTGGAAGAGACCACAAGGGCCATCCAGTCCAACCCCCTGCCAAGCGGGAAACACCATCAAAGCATTCCTGACAGGTGGCTGTCAAGCCTCTGCTTAAAGACCTCCAAAGAAGGAGACTCCACCACACTCCTTGGCAGCAAATTCCACTGTCGAACAGCTCTTACTGTCAGGAAGTTCTTTCTAATGTTTAGGTGGAATCTTCTTTCTTGTAGTTTGAATCCATTGCTCTGTGTCCGCTTCTCTGGAGCAGCAGAAAACAACCTTTCTCCCTCCTCTATATGACATCCTTTTATATATTTGAACATGGCTATCATATCACCCCTTAACCTTCTCTTCTCCAGGCTAAACATACCCAGCTCACTAAGCCGTTCCTCATAAGGTGATGCCGTTCCACCATAAGGCATCACCTGACTCTTCCAGAGGAGAAGAAGACAGTTTAGATTTACAACAGGGGTTTGAGGGAGGTCACAGCTCAGAGGGGGAAGTTGGGAAATAGAGAGGAGGAGGAGGAGGAGGAGGAGGAGGAGGAGGAGGAGGAGGAAACACTGGGGGGGGGCAACAGCTGATGGACACAGTGTTTTTAGAAAGCATTCCAGACCCTCCATCTCCCAGAACCCGGTGAGCCTTGAAAGTAGGAGAGCAAAGAGCTCAAAGGCAGAGGCCTGCAACAAAATGCAGCACCCGTAGTAGAGATGTTGAGCTTGACGAATGAGGAAGTGGAAGAGACAGTGTGTGGGTGGGTGTGGAGATTCACTTGGGACAATGCCATGATCCAAGAAGCTGGGGTTTATAGCCTCTCTCTGTAAATACTGAATAAAAAGCGGGCGGTAAGACCATTCCTTGTCTGTGTATGTTCCTGGGCAACTGACCGTGGGAGTAGCTAGCAGAAGCCTGACATCCTATAAGCCAGTGATAGGGAACACCCAAGTTGGAGAACCAAACCTCTGTCTGGCTCTCAGGGCTGTCCTGAGACCACACACCTCACTGACTCTGCTTTGCACCCTCCTGAGTGTTTTTGCCTGGCTAGGAGGCATCCTTGAATGCTGATAATGCCTTTTGTTTGCTGGATGGAAGGTAGAGAGATCTGTGTGGGCGCATGTAGAAGTTAGCCTACTATGCAAAGGGGGGGGGGGGACTGGCTTTTGTTGCCCTGCCCATGTGGCCTCTAGAAGGTTGCCCAAAAGGGATTCCAACCCTTGTTCTAGAAAAGGTTCCCTACCCTTCCTTCGTAATAGCAGAACTTGTGGACATTCAATGTTGGAAGATTCAGGACAGATAAAAGAAAGTACAGCTTCATGCAGTGCAGAGATAAACTATGGAACTCTCTGCCGCAGGAGGAAGTGATGGAGACCAACTTGGATGGCTTCAAAAGAGGAATGGGCAAATTCATGGAGGAGAAGGCTATCCATGGCTACTAGCCAGGGTGACTATCCTTTGACTCCACAGTTGGAGACAGAAATGCTTCTGAATGCCAGTTGCTCCCCGCTAGGGCATCTGGTTGGCCACTGTGAGAAAAGGATGCTGGACTAGATGGGCCACTGGCCTGATCCAGCAGGCTCTTCTTATGTTGGGGAACGTCAGCGGTTTTTAGCTAAGCATCCCAATACCTTACTGAGTTGGACAATGGTGGTGAAGGGGAGGGAAAAAAGTAGACGCAGCTCTGGGCAGGGTGGAGAGGTTTAACACTCCAACTTCAACCCACTTCAATTCCCCGACTGCTATTCCTGAATTGCAGGGGGTTGGATTAGATGACCCTTGGGTACACTTCCAACTCTGCAATTCTTTGATTCTGTAATTCTATGTATGCGACTGGAATTATCCAGGCAACTTATCAAAACAAAGAAACATCACACAGTGTTTGAAAGTACTGTAATAAAAACAAGAAAAGAAGGATGAAAGCACCCAACAACATAAAAGTTTCCTTCTGGCACAGGCAAACAGCTGGCAACTGAACTTAAAGCTAGGCTAGAATATAATGAATTTAAAAAGATGTTTAGATATACCTTTCCCAAAAAACCTGAAGCATTTCTGCTAGGTTTGATGGGAGAGGAAATTGCGAAGATAGACCAAAGACTATGTATGCCACATTAGCAGTGAGAATTTTAATAGCCCCAAAGTGGAAGTTACAGAAGTTACCAACGATTGCGGCGTGGCAGGCGAAGATAATGGACTTTGAAGAATTGGCCAAACTGACCTGCAGGATTCAAGACCAGGACGATCAAAAATTTCAAAGGGACTGGAGTAAATTTATGGTATATTTGAATAATAATTGCAAAAATTTGAAGACACTAGCAGGATTGAAATAAATCATACAACGTGGACAATAGAGTTAAAGAGCTAAAGTGCGAGATAGGACTTGGAAGCGGAAAACCTGCTGAAGGGAGGGAGGGAAGTCATAGGCTTGGCAGAGCAGAAAGTAATTGTAGGCTAGAAGAACCAGGTGGCTCTGTGGGTTAAACCACAGAGCCTAGAGCTTGCTGATCAGAAGGTCGGCGGTTCAAATCCCTGCGACGGGGTGAGCTCCCGTTGCTTGGTCCCAGCTCCTGCCCACCTAGCAATTCGGAAGCACGTCAAAGTGCAAGTAGATCAATAGGAACCGCTCTGGCGGGAAGGTAAACGGCGTTTCCATGTGCTGCTCTGGTTCGCCAGAAGCGGCTTAGTCATGCTGGCCACATGACCCGGAAGCTGTACGCCGGCTCCCTGGGCCAGTAATGCGAGATGAGCGCCGCAACCCCAGAGTCGGACACGACTGGACCTAATGGTCAGGGGTCCCTTTACCTTTACCTAGGCTAAAAGAGCTAAAGTATAACATTTGATTAAAATCTGCTTAAACCAGCAAAGGCCAAGGGTTCGTTTTATAATGCAAGGTCAAAGTGCATTGCCAGAATGGGTATTCTGTCTGCATAAGACATTCTGAGATGCTGGAATGCTGATTGGGTGTTGGATAGGAGGGCAATGAAATGAACATTTTGTTGCAGGCCATCACTACGCCAGGTGCTGTGGGTGGTGCTGTGGTCTAAACCACTGAGCCTCTTGGGCTTCCCGATCAGAAGGTCGGCGGTTCGAATCGCCGTGATGGGGTGAGCTCCCGCTGCTCTGTCCCAGCTCCTGCCAACCTAGCAGTTCGAAAGCACTCCAGTGCAAGTAGATAAATAGGTACCGCTGTGGCGGGAAGGTAAATGGCGTTTCTGTGCGCTCTGGTTTCCGTCATGATGTTCCGTTGCTCCAGAAGCGTTCTAGTCATGCTGGCGACATGACCCAGAAAGCTGTCTGTGGACAAACGCCGGTTCCCTTGGCCTGAAGCAAGATGAGCACCGCAGCCTCATTGACTGGACTTAACCGTCCAGGGGTCCTTTATTTTTTTACCTTACACAAGGTGGCAGTGAGTTCCAAAATTTCAGTGCATGTCACACAAATGGGGACTTACTCTTTCTTGTCCTGAATATCCTATCAATCAGTTTCACTGGATAACCTTTACCATAGAAACATGGACCTGAGTTTTTTGGGGGGTGAAGAGAGGTCCAAACTTCACATTCAAAGCTAACACTGATAAATTGGTAAAATTCAAATATTTGAGGAGATTCTCCTTTTCTGCTTTAGACCTGTGCCTTTGCAGTCAGGGTCAGATTTAGGTTTGATGAGGCGCTAAGCCACTGAAGGTAATGGGGCCCTTTCTATGTCCAGCTGTCCTTTGTCAACAACAAATTGTAGCTGTTTTTTGTGTTGAATGTATGCCATATGGTAATTTATGGACCTAATAGGTATCTAAAGCCATTTGCACATAACAGTCCATGCAGAATGTAGGCACCCTATATATAGAAATGAGCAAACAAGTGATATTTTACGGAACAGGCTAGCAGGCGGGGCCCATGACTTACATCATAGGAGCCTACACAACACAAAACACTGTTGCTGTATGTAGCTTTTATTTTATTTCTTTTTTATCTTATATTTTGGAAATGTACATCCAGTTTGTTTTTTCCTTTAATTTTTTGGGGGGGAGAGTGGGGCCCTAAGTTATAGCTTGTTTAGCTTATACATAAATCCAGCACTGTTTGCTGTAAATACCCTGGAGTAAATTACAATAATTCACCGGGCAGCTACCTAGAGCAAATGACTGCATGTCTCGGCTTGCAGGTAAGATGCAGAAGGTGTCCCCTGCTGCTTGTTGATGTAACATTTCAGCGATCCTCTTGATGCAGTGTTAACATGTTTATCCGAGCGACCCCCACCCTGGCGTGACATTTATTGCATGCTGGTATCTACCGCTGCTAAACGTTTAGCTCGAAAAGGCTCATTTGATGCATCTCCACATTGGGCCCTACACTTAACGAGAGCCTGTCACAAGGTGGTTAAGTCCAGCAAATTGAGTGATCTTGACAGCTGTCTTGTTCTGTAGCTCTTTTCCCAGGTGTTCCAGGCATGATAACCGGATCTTTGCTTTCACTACAAAAGTAAACTGAATTACAGCGAGAGAGAGAGAGAGAGAGAGAGAGAGAGAGAGAGAGAGAGAGAGAGAGAGAACGAGAACATTGGGGTTCTATCCTGGCTACTGGCACTACCAGAACCTTTGATCACGAATACCAAGGCACCAAAATCCACCCCCTTCCATTTTAGCTCAGTGGTAAAATCCATGCTTCATGGGCTGAAGGTCCCAGGTTCAATCCCAGGCACCTCCAGTTAATAATAATAATAATAATAATAATAATAATAATAATAATAATAATAATAATATTTTCTTTATACCCCGCCCATCTGGCTGGGTCTCCCCAGCCACCCTGGGTGGCTTCCAGAAAAAATATTAAAATACAATAATTCATCAAATATTAAAAGCTTCCCTAAAGGGCTGCCTTCAGGTGTCTTCTAAATGTCAGATAGTTGTTTATTTCCTTGACATCTGGTGGGAGGGCGTTCCACAGGGCGGGCGCCACCACCAAGAAGGCCCTCTGCCTGGTTCCCTGTAACCACGCTTCTCGCAGAAGGCCCTCAGTGCTGGACCTCAGTGTCCGGGCAGAACGTTGGGGATGGAGACGTTCCTTCAGGTACTGGGCCAAGGCTGTTTAGGGCTTTAAAGGTCAGCACCAACAGTTAAAGCTGGCTGACACCCCTACCTGAAACCCTAGGGACCCAATACCTGTCAATGTAGGCAAGGTGTGGGGAACCTTTGACTCTGCAGCTTGTTGCTGAACTACAAGCCACAGAGGCAAAAATGGCTACAGCAACAGATGTGAACCATAGGCTGGTTTCTTTTTTGCGCACACCGCTCTTGTCCTCCACCCAGGCAAGCAAAGGGCATTGCGTGTCGAGGTCCCCAAACCACCCTCAAATAACTCACACCTCAGACAGTAATTTAGGTTTTGGTTTTTGGCATAATTTTGGCCACAACTTTATTGAAATAGATGATATGTGAGTGGTTGCATAGGCATTGGTTTAGACTATCTGTCCCACTGAGGACAGAACTGACGACCGTCAGTAAAGGGAAAACACTTAGGGGAGAGAAAAAAGAGAGGTCGGGGGTCAGACCCAACGTCTCTCCCCAAATGCTCCCAGAGGCTCTTGCGTGGCCCTGGCCCCCGACCGGGGGATACGGACAAAAGCATGGCGAGCCCCTGGATTCCTTTAACGGAATTCCCCGCGCAGCAGCAGCATTGGAGGGGCAGACACAGCCAATCTTTACCCCTCCACCAACGAACACAATAACCAATGCCTAACCGCCAACCTTACAAGTTGTGACTAATTGCTACGCAGTAGGCGAAAACCAGAAGGCACCAGCCAATCAGCCAACTGGAAAAATTCCTACCAGGCCCCTGCCCCAACAGCAGACGACCCCATAACAGGCATAGCAAGGTCAACACAGAGGCCTAATAAAAGGGGGAGGAAGGGCGGGAGATCCGTTGCACGCAGCAAAGAGGAACATCACAGGGCGTGCCAAGGGTTATATACCCGCTGGGCTGTCCATCACAAATTGCAACAATTAAATCTCCCCCACAACAACCCAGGACCCAAACAGAGCTGTGGCCATCTATCCGATCCCGCCCAGCACCAGAGGGGTGATTTGCTGGCCCCCACCGCAACACGTGCTCTCCATGAAGGAGAACACACTTTCCCAGAACTCAGGGACACATTCCAGCAGGGCAAAAACACATCCGAGTTGCCAAGCAAGGGCCAGTAATGGGTGTGTTCTGGGCAGAAGGGGTGTGGCTTAAAGAGAGTTCCAAAAGCCCGATAGAGAAGACTGGAGACCATATTTGGCCCCTGGGCTTTGGGTTGCCAATCTCCCTGCTAACTCTAAATAATTTGCAGAGAGTCGCCTGATCTGCTGTTGCCTGCCAAATGGTTCTCCATTCTGGCTTCAGCACCTACCATCTTGCAAAGTAGGTGCTGAATTGGAGGTTTTTAAGCAGCGCGGGTGGCGCTGTGGGTTAAACCACAGAGCCTAGGGCTTGCTGATCAGAAGGTCGGCGGTTTGAATCCCCGTGACGGGGTGAGCTCCCGTTGCTCAGTCCCAGCTGCTGCCAACCTAGCAATTCGAAAGCACGAAGTGCAAGTAGATAAATAGGTACCACTCCGGCGGGAAGGTAAACGGCGTTTCCGTGCGCTGCTCTGGTTCACCAGAAGCGGCTTTGTCATGCTGGCCACATGACCCGGAAGCTGTACACCGGCTCCCTCGGCCAATAAAGCGAGATAAGTGCCGCAATCCCAGAGTCGGTCACGACTGGACCTAATGGTCAGGGGTTCCTTTACCTTTACCTGTAAGCAGAGATTGAATAGCCATCTGTCGGGGATTCTTTGACTGCAATCCCTGCAGGAGGTTGGACTAGATGACCCTCAGCAACACTTCCAGCTTTCCAGTTCTCTGACCCTTTTTACTTTACAGCCGGAAACACATCGTTCCTTTGGCTATCTATGCAGCCTGATCACAGCCCTTTTTCAGCCAGCTTTGTTCTTTCTTTTCTTTCCTTTTCGTAAAAAAAGAAAGAAAGAAAAAGAGTAGAATCCAATTTACTAAACTAATGAAGGGTACTTCGTGTGGCTTTCTTTGTATTCCCGACGCTTTGCATCGGCAATGGTTTATAAGATGCATCAAAAGGCATTTGCAGGGGCGTAAGGCACTAAATTAAAATCCTGTTGTAAGCAATTTGCTTGCAAATCAGCAATAGCTGCTCCCAGACCTCCTTCCCACATTATGAGAAGAAAGGGTATATTGTTTTCTCATGAAGTGAACATCCAGGCAAGCATGTGGCCTTCTATTCTTTATCAGCAGAATGCCCATTGTTATAGGGGATTTGAGTACAGGGGTTTATACCTGTACTCTGAGAGCAGGTGGATGAAAAAAGTCTCTGTGTGTGCTGAACCTCCAACCCTTCTTGTAAGATTCCAAGTACAGTCATACCTTGGCTTCCGGCTGCTTCAGGTTGCGCAATTTCGGGTTGCGCACCCTGCCGAACCCGGAAGTAACAGAACAGGTTACTTCCGGGTTTCGGCACTCGCGCATGCGCAGAAACACTAAATTGCTCTTTGTGCATGCACAGAAGCAACGAATTGCATCATGCGCATGCGCAGACACAGCGGTGCGGGTTGTGAATGCTGCGGGTTGCGAACGCGCCTCCCACACAGATCGCGTTCGCAACCCAAGCGTCCACTGTATCGGAAATTGGATGGGGAGCAGATTCTTCATTCATTGCAATTCTATGCTCATTACAACACTGTCTTCATGTGCAGGATTTTACCCCCCCCCCCCACTAATTTGAACAGCACCCATTCAGGTAGGTAGCCATGTTGGTCTGACACAGTCGAAATATATTAAATAATTGTCCAGTAGCACCTTAGGGACCGACTAAGTTTGTTCTTGGTATAAGCTTTCGTGTGCATGTACACTTCTTCAGATACACAGAAACAAAACAGAAGTCACCAGACCCTTATGTATAGTGGGAGGAGGGTGGGGTGGGTTTTTTCTCAGGAGGGTAGTAGGTGATGGGTGATCGACTCAACGGGTATGGTAAACCTGTTGACGACTGTTAACGACTGCAATTAGTCCTACAGGAAAAAGCAAGGGATAGTATGCAGATGATTAGCAGATGTAATGAGACAGGAATCCAATATCTCTATTAAGACCAAGTCTCTCCATAGTTTTCAGTTTAGTGATAAGTTGTAATTCAGCACCCATTCAGTTCTATGGGAGAAAGGAAAGGGGCACTTGCTGAGGTACCATAGACCTGCTCTCAACACCCTGTGATCCAGTGGCATGACTAGTCCCCTAACTGTTCCCCTGCCACGTCCTTTCCAAAGCCCAGTAAGCTTCTGCCCGGCTTAGAGTGATGCACAGAAGAGAGGTGCAATGTTCTAACAGGTCTAAGTGCCCCACCACCACTTTCTCAAAGCCCACCTGTTCCACGGGAGGAGAGCGCAGCTTCCCTCCCAAGCCTCCTCGGGAGGAGAGCGATCCCCTTATGGTTGGCGGGGCGCAGCTGGCGGGCGTGCAGGGAAAGGGGAGGCCGCCGGCAAAGGCGCAGAGCTCCCCCACTTGCTGGGGCGCCCCGAGAGGCCGGCGCCCTGGTGCAATGCACCACTAAGCCCTATGGGAAAGACGGCTCTGGGTACCACTGTATTTTGGAGGGAAATGATTCATGTTCTTATGTAGCTGCCTTGTTTTATACTTTCTGGATGTCCCGTGATCATATTATAAAGGAGTTGTGTTCTGTGTTATAGCACTGCTAGGGGTTGTTGCTGTTTGTTTTCCAATGTATTGCTCCTCAATACAAAATCAGGGGTGGCACAAGGAGATTTTTATTCTGAAAGTGTGGCTCAGAGAAAAAAGTTTGAGAACTGTTAATGAAAGGTTTACCTTGATATGGAATATGGTTTTTTCCTCCTCCTCCTCCTGGGCCAACACAGCTACTTTTCCATTTCCAGGTATGCTTAGTCACCGCCCTTGGTGAGCAGCCGCCGACAGGGCATGTTTAACTCCCTTGATTGCATTTTTAGGACATGAAAACCTTGTTCAGCTCAGCTTAGCAGAAGTCCAGGGGGAAATCTGGATCCAGAGGGAAATGTTTCTCCTGCTTCTGGCGAAATGTTGATCATGGAAATCTGCAAACGATGCACTGCCGTAAAGAGACCTTGACAGAGAAGGAAAGGAGAAGGGGACAGGGGAACAGGGATGTCTCCTCTCAGATACCAAACAGAGACCAGCTGTCAGTCAGTGTAGACTGGGGTGGGGGGTGGGGATAGAAACTTTTCTTTTCATCCTGAAGGCCACATCCATTTCCAGCAAAAAAGAATGGAAATAACCCCGTGAAAAACCCCTGAAACGAGGTATCTGAGTTGGGCTGGATCCACTCACAAGGTAAACGTGTATTCAAAAAAAATTGTTAAGTTACTCTCAAAAAAATTCTTTGAAAAGGATATAAATAATGGCAAGAGCCCTTCAACTGAATTTCAATTAATGTAATATACTACAAAACAAACTTACTAAATAACAAATAATGAAAATACTGCAAAACAACCTTAACGAGGTGCCAGCTATAAAACTCGTTTCACTGAAAGTCTAACAGTTTCCTCAGAAGGAAAAAAAGAGGGTAATACGTTAACTCTAATTCCAATAAGGCAAAAATGCTGTTAAGTTCAAGGGGAGAATCAAAAGGACTTCAAAAAGAAAACTCCCCAACAAAACGTGGTAATTAACCACTCAAAACACCTGATTTAGCATCTTCTCCAAGGTAAAAACCTACACTAAGGTTCAAACACAAGCCCCATAGCTTGTAAATTATTTTCAAAAGAGGCTAAGAAAGCTTTCATGATCTTATTCTTACGAAGCTATTACATTTACTTCCAGGCAGCATTGATGTTTTTGACATCCTTCTTTGGTATCCCTGCACCCAACCACTCCAATAAGCCCTCCTTTGGGCCTGCGGTTCAAGAGAGGCTCCAAGAGCCGCTGCCAGTCAGTGTGGACAGCACCGAACCAGACAGACCAATGGCTCTGGCTCAGTGATAAGGCAGCTTCCCATGCTCCTTGTCAGTCATCCCCTTCATTGAGACACTCTCATTTCTAACAGATATTGAAAGGCTTGAGAGATGAACATCTGTCAACATTTAAGAACTGGCAACTGCAACAGATCTGATTTAGAAGACATCCAGGCTTCCACTGTGTAGGCTGTCAGATATAAATTAAAAGGGGGAGGGGGAATTCAGGGAGGGTGAGCAGGATACTTTCCCTGCCCACTTCTGAGAATTGCATAATAATTAGAGTAGAGACTATTGAGCTAGATGGGAATAGTGGAAGCTGATCCGTTCGGGAGAACAGGATCCTGCCCTCCCAACGATGGATAATATAATAATATAATAATATGATAATAATTTATTATTTATACCCCGCTCATCTGGCTGGGTTTCCCCAGCCACTCTGGGCAGCTCCCAACAGAATATTACAGGGGTGGCCAACTCCCAAGAGACTGCAATCTACTCACAGAGTTAAAAACTGGCAGTGATCTACCACCTTTTTGGGGGTTCAGGTCAAGGTTGTTGAGCTTCTTTTAGGGAGGAGGAAAGCCACATTTGGGGGGGGGGTGCAGGGCGAAAATGTTGAGATTTTTTTTTGGGGAGCCAAAGTTGTTGAGCTTCTTTGGGGGGAGCCAGTGATCTACCAGTGATCTACCACAGACGTCCAGTGATCTACCAGTAGATCACGATCTACCTGTTGGACATGCCTGGAATATTAAAAGCACAATAAAACATCAGTCATTAAAAACTTCCCTAAACAGGGCTGCCTTCAGATGTCTTCTAAAAGTCAGGTAGTTGTTTATTTCCTTGACATCTGATGGGAGGGCATTCCACAGCATAGCTGTCAACTTTCCCCCCCTTTTTTGCGGGAAATTCCCTTATTCTGAATAGGATTCCTCGCTAGAAAAAAGGGAAAGGTTGACAGCTATGTTCCACAGGGCGGGTGCCACTACCGAGAAGGTCCTCTGCCTGGAGGACTTTGGGCTTTCAAATTTCAGTGCTGCCCTCTGCAATGCCAAAATTTGGCACCCCCTGCCTCTCGCATTCCATTCTACACCATTGTTGCAGCACCCCCCCCCTTCGAGTCGCTCTTTCAGCTTGGTTCGGCGTCCGTTGCAGACGAACCAGTTGCACGCTCCTAAATCTGCCTCTGCCACCAACCTCAGTCTCCCCTCAGCCAGCCCCACCTCCATGCTTTCCTTCCTACTTGCAAGCAGTCCATGGGGCGGCCCTGCCTGCCAGCTTCCCCCTCCTTAGGACTCAGCTACATTAGTAAAAATAAAACATTATACATGCGTTATAACACTGCGACACCAGATGGCGCAGTAGAGCTGAAATCAGAACTCTATGAAAATGTCCATTGTTGAGCTTAAAAACGTTCCCCCCCTCCCCAGAGCATTTCCAGAGTGTTTTAAAATATAGATATAGTTGTGTAGATGCAGCTTTAGTCTCAGTGTTGCCTTTGGAAAAAGTCAGCAGGGAGAAGGATGGGCACAAAAATGAGAATGCCGTGAACCGCCCTGAGATCTGCAGATGAAGGGTGGTATGCCAATTTAATAAATTAATTTTAAAATAAATAATAATAAGAATTAGTTGGCTTTGCTTATCATTGGCTCTGGCTCCATCTACCATTTCGCTCCCTACCTTCTGGCGCACAATTCCCAATGGCCATCAATGCTGTGAGTCAATATAAGGCAGGAACCTCTGTTTTTGCAAGGGAAATCTGTGTCATATGCCTGGGACCTGAGTCTTTTGGGGAAGCTCTGTTGCTCAGGGGTAGAATATCTGCCTTACATGCAGAAGGGCCCAGTTCCCACTCCTGGCATCTTCAGGTAGGGCTGGGAGGAACACGCTGCCTGAAACCCTGGAGAGCTGCTGTTTGGCAGTGCAGACGATACAGAACTAGACATACTAATGATCTGGCTTGATAGAAGGCAGCCTCTTACGTCAGCGTTTGGTTCAGAACCATGAGGACTAGACCCTTGGCATTATTTTAAAGCTAGTGATGTTGAGCACATGCTTTGCATGCTGTGAGCTGCATGTACTCATACCCTCCAACATTTCTCCAATGAAAATAGGGACTCCATAATGATAATTTTACTATTTATACCCCATACTTATTACTGGGTTGCCCCAGCCACTCTGGGTAGCTTCCAACATATACAAAAACATAATAAAACATTTAAAAAAAACCTTCCCTATACATCCCTCACACGGCTCGGGGGTCGGATAACTGCATACCCTCTGCTAAAGACATCTAAGAGCAGAACCTCCATGGTCAGAGGCAGTCTACCTAAAAGGACCAGGTAGCAAATGATGGAGAAAACGTTTCTCCTCCTGGACTAGGCAGTCCAATGGAATGATTCACTATAAAGCAGCTTCTGTTGTACCCTAAACTACGCTTTTCCAACAGTGTTCTACAATACCGGTAGAGGAAGACCAGGATTAGGCCTGCTTGTTTTTGGAAGACAAATGGGGGACTGGAGGGCAAGCACTTTGGATGTGTCTGTAGAATCCCTTGCTTCCCTCTATTAAATCTCCTCTTGGTCCGACTCAAGCTGTGGCCAATTAAAGATGATCTTTGTCTCCCTGGAAGAAATTCTGCAGCCTAACCTTTTAGCTTGAAATAGCGAATCAATAAGGAACTTTTCAATGCACGGACCCGATGGAACGTTGCCAAGGAAGAACACACGCCGAGTGGCATTTTAGAGAATTTCTCTTTTGGGGCAAAGGAATCTGCAGTGTCTGTGCCATCCAGGATGGTGTGCGTTAACCGTGAAGCCTTTCTCCAAGTGCCACTCCTTTATGCTGCCAAAATTGTGCCAACTTCAGACAGGAGGGAAGAATCCTCAGGCTTGGGGGAGCCTCAAGTTTTCCAGATGTACAAGAAATCCTCGGGGGGGGGGGGATATACCCCAATGCAGGGGTGGAGAACTCAGGCCCCAGGGACCAAAGGTGGCCCTCCAAATCTTTTTATATGGCCCTTGGGAGCCTCTGCAATTCAACACCACTCTACCTACTGATTCTGCTTGGCATTCTCCTTTAAATTTTTTACCTGGGCTGGAAGGTAAAAACTCTGACTGTACCTCTTTCTTATCTGGAAAGAAAGTAGAGAGGGACACATGAGTGTGCTTAGAAACTAATCTACTGGGGGGAAAAAGGTAAAATGTGTGATTGTTGACCCCCACCTCTTTTGCCTCTGGCCCTGGCCGCCACTGACATGTGCTCCCCAGGAAGGTGGCCCAGAAGCGAATGATTAAAAAATTAACAAAGCCTTTAAAGCTGATAAGAAACTTGGCTTTCAGATGGAGAAATCCAAGTTGGAAACGGAATTATTAGAACCAGATACAAAAAAATTGTCCAGAATGTATAATATACTGCTTGAGTGGCATACACAAGATGAATTAGTGAAATCTGCAATGATTGATTGGGCTAGGGATGTTGGACACAACATCATGATGGCTGACTGGGAGAGGTTGTGGAAAAAAGGAATTAAATTTACAGCATGTAATGTGCTAAGAGAGAATATTATGAAAATGATCTACAGATGGTATCTAACCCCAGTCAAGCTTGCTAAAATGTATCATTTGCAGGATAACAAATGTTGGAAATGTAATCAAGTAGAGGGGATGTTCTATCACATGTGGTGGACCTGCCCAAAGATCAAGGCCTTCTGGGAGATGATATATAATGAAATGAAAAAAGTGTTGAAAAACACTTTTGTTAAAAAACCAGAGGCCTTTTTACTTGGAATGGTGAACCAGGTGGTCCCCAAGGAAGACCAAACTTTTTTTATGTATGCCACAACAGCAGCTGGAATTTTAATTGCGAAAAACTGGAAGACACAGAATATACCTACATTAGAAGACTGGCAAATGAAAATGATGGACTATATGGAACTTGCCGAAATGACCGGAAGACTCCGAGACCAGAGGGAGGAGACGGTGGAAAAAGATAGGAAAAAACGGAAAGATTATTTTAAAAAGTATTGTATGACTTAATAACAAAAATGATATAAAAGTTGGATTACATAAGAGACTGCAGATGGAATAGATAGTATGTGGTAGTAATGAAAGATGATAAAAGTTTATGATAATAGATTAAGGAAATAACAACAGTGTAAGTTAAAGGATATTTAAAGATGTCAAGAGATTACTAAGATTATATAAAATGAACCGTAGCGGGGGGGCGGGAGGAAGCCACCCTAAAGATGATGTAAAAAAGGTAAAGAAAAATATGATTTATGTTGTATTTGTTTATATGACAGAATATCAGAATCAATGTTAAGTAATGATGATTTGTGTTTGTGTTGAAGTATTGTATACTTCTTTTTATTTGTTATGTTGAAAAAACCAATAAAAATTTTATAAAAATAAAAAAAAGAAGAAGAAGCGAATGATTAAAAAAAGTTCCCCACCCCTGCCCTAATGGCCCAATGAGGAATAAGGAGGCTGAGGGCTCAGTGGCAAAGAGATGCTGGTTGAGTGTTTGGAACAGGGACAGAAAATGAGGGCAGGAGCAATGGACAAAGGCACGACAAGGGCTGGAACCCTGAAGAGAAGCGCTTCACATACTGCAACATTTTGTGGCAGACCCCACTTGTTAACGGAACAATTAACCCTGACATACAGTTCCTTGTGGTGGACGTGCCCAAGGATAAAAGCTTTCTGGGAAAAAGATTTATAATGAAATGAAAAAAGTGTTGAAAAACACATTTGTTAAAAAACCAGAATCTTTTTTACTTGGAATTGTGAACCAAAAGGTCCCTAAGAAGGATCAAACCTTTTTTTATGTATGTCACAAGAGCAGCTAGGATTTTGATTGCAAGGAACTGGAAGACACAGGAACTACCTACGATAGAATAATGGCAGATGAAAATGATGGACTTTATGGAACTTGCCGAACTGACCGTGAAACTACGTGACCAGAGGGAGGAGGCGGTGGAACAAGACTGGAAGAAATTTAAATTATATTTAAAAGACTATTGTAAGATTTAAAGACTGAAAAAAGTTGGAAGAAATGATAGCCCACAGAATAGAAAAATAGGAGTAAGTAATATAGATGTATGTGAATTTAGGTTTAAGACTTGTATAAGAAAAGAAGAAGTACAATAATAAATAATGTTTAAAGATGAGAAGAAATTACTAAAGATGAGTGAGAATGAAACACAGCGGGGGAGACGAGAGGAAGTCACCCCAACATGATTAGATAAGATGAAAGGGAAAATTTGATGCATGTTGTGTGTTGTATATAATCGTTATGTATTGTGTTATGTTTTTGTATTTAGTGTAAGTTGTTTATTTGAATTTGTTAAAAACCCAATAAATATCTTTTTTTTTAAAAAAAAGACATACAGTTCCTTGGCTAGTCAAGAAGGCTTTTTAGCCAGAGGATGAGAGGAGGGGGGCATTCTTTGCTTCACTGCAGCTTTACAATTCTATAGGAAACACCCCCCCCCCCAAATGTGCTGAGTGTACAATAACTTCACATCTCTCTCTTTCTCCAAAAAATATTCTGCCCAGACTTCAAAACACAGACTTAACCAACAATATCCCATGATAGCAGTCAACACTTTGTACAGAGAATGCAAAAGGGTTGTGGGGGGGGGCTCACTTTCGTTGCTTCATTGACTTGTTTGTGAAAGCTCAGAGCCCCTGTTGCTGGAATCTGCGTTCCGCGTTCTGGAGGGAAATCAAAATACGCTTCCATTTGCAATGTGCTTTTCCGTCTGAGTTTACTTGCCATTACCCCTTGCAAGAGAAGGAAGAAGTGGTCGATCAGAGTATATTTGTGGGAAGAAAAGAGGGAGGTGTAGCCTGCTCTAAAGCCTCACTCCTATTTCCCAGCTCCAGAGATAATTGACTCTGAACGAGGTCTACACAGTTATTCATAAAACAGCAGCAGACTTCATTTGCACCACAAGAAGAAACTAACCATAGTTCTCTCTCTCTCTCTCTCTCTCTCTCTCCCTCTCTCCCTCTCCCTCCCCTTCCTACTGCCCCTGCTCTTGTTACTGGCCAACCCCACTTACACCTCACCTCCTCCCTTTACATCTCACCCAAACCCCCATCTCCTCACAGCTCCTTCAAGTCCGTCCGTCCCCACAAATATCCTCCTAGCTCCTCTGTGTTCCTCCATCGCTGCTTTATTTAAATCTCTGCTGTTGTTTAAAAACAGCCATTTTAAAACCCACCCTCACTTTTGCTTCCCCTGCATGGCCACACAAATCTAGGATTGTAATGTGGCACTACAAATCCTCCAGTGGGGGTTGCGTGATGACAGTACTACATTTTTAATATATATAGGGATACACACGCACATACATACAAAACTCATTCTATAGACCACTCCCTCTCCCTCTTCCTCTCTGTCTCTCTCTCTCTCTCTCTCTCTCTCTCTCTCTCTCTCTCAAAGGGGAGATATTCCATTTTGTTCCTGGGAAGACTCCTTTGTCTCTAACACTTGTGCATAATAAATTCAAAGAGAGTTCTCGGAGAGAGCTTCCATTGCGGGGTGGGCAAAAAGTCATTTCGCCATTGGTTTGGGGGGAAGGGCTTATGGCCACAGCATTTACTGACCCAGCTTGTTGCTGGGCAGAATTGCTTGTTGCAAGTTGATGGACAGCCCAGCGTCCTTTAAATAGAGCTCCATGTGACCCATTGGTCACTCTTATCTGGAGCTTCGGATCTCCCGCCCCCCACCCTGGTATAGGCTTGTGCTTGACCTTGCTGTGCCTGTCATGGGGTCGTCTCCGCTTAGAGGCCTAGTAGGAATTTTTCCATTTGGCTGATTGGCCGTGCCACTTGGTTTTCGCCTACTATATAGCAATTAGTTACAACTTGTAAGGTTGGCGGTTAGGCATTGGTTCTGTGGTATGGGAGGCCAGTGCCCTCCAAGAAGTGATGTCGGTGATGGGAATTCCGTTAAAGGAATCCAGGGGCTCAACATGCTTGTCCGAACCCGGTGGGTTGCAGGGCCACGCAAGAGCCCCTGTGGACCCCTGGGGAGGGGGAGGCTCTGATTTCACCAGCCTCCGTTAACTCTCCCCAGCTAATGGTTTCCCAGTGCTGACAAGTGGTCAGCTCTGTCCTGCTGGACAGCTAGTCTTGCTGACTAGGGTCAGCTCTGTCCCGCTGGACAGCGTGAACCAATGCCTACGCAACCACTCACGTGATTTGTATTTCAATAAAAGTTGTGGCCAAAATATGCCCAAAAACCCAAACCAAAAATTGTTTCTTGTGTGAGTTATTGGGGAATGACTGGGTGACCTACACATGCAATGATTATTCAATGGAAATTGTGGATTTGAATCTCTGCTCATGTATGAAGCTCATCAAGAGGTCATGGCACGATTCCTATTAAAGGTAAAGATAAAGGTACACCTGACTCTGGGGTTGCGCGCTCATCTCGCTTTACTGGCCGAGGGAGCCGGCGTTTGTCCACAGACAGCATCTGGGTCATGTGGCCAGCATAACTAAGCCACTTCTGGCAAACCAGAGCAGCGCACTGAAACACCGTTTACCTTCCCACTGGAGTGGTACCTGTTTATCTACTTGCACTTTTTTGGCGTGCTTTTGAACTGCTAGGTGGGCAGGAGCTGGGACCGAACAACGGGAGCTCACCCCGTTGTGGAGATTCGAACTGCCGACCTTTCCTGGAAGCTGTACGCCGGCTCCCTTGGCCAATAAAGCGAGATGAGCGCTGCAACCCCAGAGTCGTTCGCGACTGGACCTAATGGTCAGGGGTCCCTTTACCTTTACTAGGCTCCTATGATGTAAGTCATTGGCTCCGCCTGCTAGCCTGCTCCCTGAAATATCACTGGTTTGCTCATGTCTATATATAGGGTGCCTACATTCTGCATGGACTGTTATGTGCAAATGGCTTTAGATACCTATTAGGTCCATAAATTACCATTTAGCATATATTCAACACAAAAAAACAGTGACAATTTGTTGTTGACAAAGGACAGCTGGACATATAAAGGGTCCCATTGCCTTCAGTCACTTAGGGCCTCATCAAACCTAAATCTGGCCCTGTTTGAAGGGCAAATTCCCACATACGCCACCCTCTGAGCTCTCTTGGACAGAAAGAATAGGGATGCCATAAAGAAATGTATTGCTATCTGCACTCTGCAGAACATCAAGCATTGATGTTTAAAGCCATGTCTACATTAGCTGCTGAAAAGGAATGGCTTGCTAAGGAAATAAGGAGGGGGGGGGAAGAGAAAACAGGGCTGCACAGTTTGCATCTTGCTGAGGCCAGCAACTCCAGAGCCTGCCAGAGACCCACCAAATTGGATTAACACATCCTTTTGCAATGTCTCTCCACTGAACTCAGAATCAAGGCCCCTTGGAGCTCTCCCCTCCCTATTGCTCGGATATATAGAGTTCTGGTGACATGATTTATTTGGTGGCCATGCAGAGAGGAAAATAACAGGCTTCCCAAGAAAATGGGGATTTGATTTCCCCTTTGGTCGTGCTGCAGTTTTGTCAGCTTTCTCTCTTAAAAATTATTATTTTTTATCCCTGAGCTGTTTTTCCCTGTAACGCCAAGGTTGTTCACTCTTCAGGGCTGTAATAAGACACTTAACTTCAGCTGCACATAAGTTCTCGACAGTTTAATACCTACAGACTGAGCTGCTGTGAATCTTTGGGGCTCAATTACTGTGAACGGTGCAGAACCAAACTGGTGAGAGGCAGCCTCTAAAATGGGGGCAACTTGTCTGACCTCTCTCAAAAGGCACTTTCCCCATCTTCAGCTTCAAAGTCTTCTTCTTGAGCTATACTTGTTGCCCCAAACCCTCTCCAAGAGACCAATAACCAGCATTCCTGTTAAAAGCTGACTCCTGTGTGTTAAGTGCCACACTCTCTACTTTAAAGCACCACTTTCCTCCTCGAAGTCAGGTTGCAATCCTGTACCCACTTACCTGAGAGCAATTCCCAGTGGGGCTTCCTTTTGAACAGGCCTGGACAGAACTGAGATGAAAACGAAGCTAATTTCCATTTCTGTTAAGGCCGTTGGCAAAGCAAATTTGGTGCCCTTCCCTTTGCAAATTCATAATGTGTAAATTTAATTGGGGTAATAAAGAAGATCATAATGCTTTGCATAAGCATGAGGGACAGATGCAAAGCTCTATTGTGTACATCAGCAAATATAAATAGATCCTCTGTCCCTTCTGATTCCCTTGTGATGGAATGTTCCGATGGAGCTGATGCGATTCTTATGAAGCGTTCATAAATTGTACTTCCTTGTAAGAGTCCCTTATATAATACCCGAGCAATGCCAATTTAGCTGGAGTGGAACATTTAAACAGCTGGGGAAATATGAAACAAACGCATGGCAAATGAATTCATTAGGACTGGCACTATTAGGACAAATTCACTATGATTATCATCCTTGAAAGGAATGTCTAAAGATGGGGCATTAAAAAAAAGGAAGATGAGAGACAATGTAATCAGAGTGCCCCAGCGGCGCCCTGTCCTCCATCTCTGCGGCTAGTTGGTTGATTGACACCAGCCTTTTAAAGGATGCTGTGGTTGCCTTGGTAGGATCAAAGAGACGTTCGCGGTGGCCAGCTCACAAGAGTGGAGCCTTTGAAGATTCATCAAAGTGTGTGATAAGAAATATTGTATGCTTAGGAAAAGGAAAAGGAAAGAGGATGGGGCTTTGGTAGAAACACAGATGCCAACAAGAAGATAAGATGAGCTTGCTGGATCAGGCTAATGTCCCATCAAGTCCAGCATCCTGTTCTCACAATGGCCAACCAGATACCTGTGGGAAATCAGCAAACAGGACCCAAGCACAAGAGCAACTCTCCCCTCCCGTGGTTTCCACCTACTGGTATTCATAAAAAATACCACCTCTGTCAGGCGTCAGCGGATCCACCCCCTTCCAGTGTGGTGTAGTGGTTAAGAGCGGTAGACTCGTAATCTGGTGAACCGGGTTCGCGTCTCCGCTCCTCCACATGCAGCTGCTGGGTGACCTTGGGCTAGTCACACTTCTCTGAAGATTCTCAGCCCCACTCACCTCACAGAGTGTTTGTTGTGGGGGAGGAAGGGAAAGGAGAATGTTAGCCGCTTTGAGACTCCTTTGGGTAGTGATAAAGCGGGATATCAAATCCAAATCCAAACTCTTCTTCTTCCCCCACGGTACGTTGCCAGGAATGGATAAGGGAAATAAAGTTCTTACCAATGCATTTTATTCAATATTCACAGAGAGAGGCTTAGAAATGCAGCCTCTTGAAGTAATGGCGTTGCTCCGAGAGAAACCCCACCCCCTCCGTCTCTCACACTTCCTCGTGAGTCATCACTACGGGTGCTGGAAAGTGCCTTTTGCCTTTGAGCCCTTTGCTCTAACGGGTTACTTCCGGGTTCGGCGCTTCACGCATGCACAGAAGCACTAAATCGCACTTCGCACATGCACAGAAGCGGCGAATCAAAACCCGCGTGTGCACAGATGCGGTGCTGCAGGTTACGGACGCTACGGGTTGCGAATGCGCCTCCCGCACAGATCGCGTTCGCAACCCAAGGGTCCACTGTATTGCTTGTATCTTCTCACGCACTTGTGTATTTTGTATTGCTTCTGAATTTCATTTTAAAAGAACAGCCTTTCATTTGGCAAAAGACAACACCTCTTAGTGTGATTTTTTTAAACCATGCAACTCTGCTTAAGCACAATTTGAGTAATATGTAAAAAGGCAGGTGGGCTCTACCCACCTAGCGCTACAAAGCTGACATTGCTGCATTTTAAATTTTGGGTATCTGGCTTGCTGGGCAGTGAAACCGCTCTCTTTCATTGCCTCGATCAATGTTTCTAGGTCTCGATGACATGGCGATCGTCAGGAGGCAAACTTCCTGATGGATCTTTTCAATTCTGCAGCTTTGCCTGGCTATATACTCTGGGTACCTGACCTGCTGCATCAGCCAGTCCCTCTCTGCTCAGCAAGCAACATCAAAGCCTTGCCGAAACAGTGCATGTTTCCCTCTCCTCCCCACGAGAAGCCTCCTAACAATAAAAGTGGCTCCCCCCTGCCCCTGTGCACGATGATGCAGAACTTCAAAGTCAACCCACTCCTTTAAAATCCCCCAGCCTCATTGCTGGTCTCTGCAGGGGGGTGGGGACTGCCCTGCTCCTTTTAATAGAGGGGGAAGCATCCGGCCCCCATGGGAAAGCACACATGGATCAGACTCAGTGTGAAACAACCAGCCTGAAAAAAACCTGAAATGTAAGTGAGGGACTCTTTAATTAGCAGAGATGAACAACTTTTCTCATTGCAGAGCGGTTTGGAAAAGAAGAAGAAGAAGAAGAAGAAGAAGAAGAAGAAGAAGAAGAAGAAGAAGAGGAGTTTGAATTTGATATCCCGCTTTATCACTACCTGAAGGAGTCTCAAAGCGGCTAACATTCTCCTTTCCCTTCCTCCCCCACAACAAACACTCTGTGGGGTGAGTGGGGCTGAGAGACTTCAGAGAAAGTGTGACTAGCCCAAGGTCACCTAGCAGCTGCATGTGGAGGAGCGGGGAAGCGAATCCGGTTCACCACATTACTAGTCCATTGATCTTAACCACTACACCACACTGGATCATAAGACATTTTTTAAAGGCAGAAAATAATAGAATTGTAGAGCTGGAAGGTACCCCGTGAGCAGTCTAACCCCCTACAATCACAGCTAAAAAGAACCCCTGGCTGATGGCCACCCAACTTCTGCTTTAAAACTTCCAAGGAAGGAGACAGCCCACCACTTTCCAAGCAGCTTTGTGCTACTGTCAAACAGCTCTTCCTGTCAGAAAGCTCTTCCTAATGTTTAGTCACAAATAGCTCAGAAATAGCTTGGCTTCTTTTCGGAAGCCAATAGAAGGCAACCCCCCTCCCAGTGGCGGAACAAGCCGGTCAGGCGCCTGGGGCACCGCGCATGACCTGCGTCCAGCGGCAGGGCGAGCAGGGGCAAGATGCTCCACGGGACCTCCAAGGAGTCTGCCTGCCTCCTCCCACTCAGCCGACCTACAGCTGGGGGGGGGGGGAGACAGCAGGCGGAGCGTTTGGGCAGCGCAAAGCCTGCGTGCACCCAAGCAACTGCATCACTCCCAGGAGAGACGTGTTGCTCGGCCGTGCTGCAGGCCACGCGGTGAGTGCTGCCCGGCATTTTGTCAGCCCTCTCAGTGGTGACACCTGGGGCGACCCGCCCCCACCCCCACCCCCATTCAACCGCCCCTGCCCTCTCCTTTCTCACATACCTTGAGCTTCACCAAATGTGTTAATATTAGTATATACAGCCCTAATATAGTGTGTGTGTGTGTGTGTGTGTGTGTGTGTGTGTGTACAATTAGTATAAAACCCCTAACAACTTGGGGACCAGTTTACTTTTGAAATTGTCTTATTCCATACATGCCCAATGGACCACTTCAAACTCTGAAACTGGTAGCCTTATAGGTGCCACATAATTCTCATTCTGTGCTTATAAGAAAAGGCTCTTTTAGTGTGGCAGCATCCACACTTTGGAACTCCCTGCCTATTGACATCAGGTAGGTGCTTTTACTAAGGGACCCAGGTGGTGCTGTGGGTTAAACCACAGAGCCTAGGGCTTGCTGATCAGAAGGCCGGCGGTTCGAATCCCCGCGACGGGGTGAGCTCCCGTTGCTCGGTTCCAGCTCCTGCCAACCTAGCAGTTCGAAAGCATGTCAAAGTGCAAGTAGATAAATAGGTACCGCTGCAGCAGGAAGGTAAACGGCGTTTCCGTGTGCTGCTCTGATTCGCCAGAAGCGGCTTTGTCATGCTGGCCACATGACCTGGAAGCTGTACGCCAGCTTCCTCAGCCAATAAAGCGAGATGAGCGCCGCAACCCCAGAGTCGGACTCGACTGGAAAATAAGGGATGCCGCGAGGGCAGTGCAATGGCACCAAGTAGCCTCGCCACCCTGCGCTCCAGAGGCTGCGTGCGAACGGGTAAGCGAAAGAGCGAGCGCGTAGACGGCAGGCAGGCTGGCTGTCTGGTTGGGCGTGAGGGTCTGGCTGCACAAGGCATGCAAGCTCCGCCCCCAGTCGGTCTCAGACTCCTTATTGGCAGCCGAGAAACACAGCTGAGGAGCCTCCCTGGCCGGCAGGGAGGGAGAGGAGCTGCTTCCTTTGAAATCAGGGAAATCTAAGGGATATCAACAATCCAGGGTAGCTGCGGGAAACGGCATTGGAATAAGGGAGTTCCCCAAGAAAAAAAAAGGGAGGGTTGACAGCTATGTTTTATTACACTGATGAAAAAATTAAACAGCCTACCATGATATCCAGCATGCCAATGTGTGAGGTTTTTTGTTTTGTTTTAGTTTATTGCTGGTTTTTTATTTTGATTTTTTAAAATGTTTTAATTCTTTTTGGCTTTCTCCGTCACTGGGAGGACCTCCCGTTGCCTCCACTGTGGCTGCCCCAGACTCCCTTCCCTGGTCACTGGCAGGGAGAATGGCGGAGCTCCAGTCCACGCTGCTACTGCGGAGATAGCTGGCATGTCTGTCTGCTGGTCGGGGCAACACAAAATGTTTAGGGGTACGCGTCCCCCCAGAAAAAAGCACTGGATAACAACAATAATACCAATGGGCTTTTGGTGTCCTTATTGCTCTTCCTTTGCTTCCCTTACAGGTGATATCTCAAAATCTCCAGTACTAAGTTACCTTGTTCGGTTTCTTTTCTTTTCTTTCTTTCTTTTTTAATTTTTATTATATTTTCACAAAAGTTGACATATATACTTTACAAATCACAGTTCTCATCTGTTTTACATATTATTTCTCTTCCTTTTTCCACAGACGTTTTAATGACAAAAAGAAAGAAAGAAAGAAAGAAAGAAAAATCCCACCCACACGCAACAATCCTCCACCCCCCTTCAGACAGCCCCTACACTTCTTTACCATGACTTCCCCCCTACCTTCTGCTGTTATTTTTTATATGCCTTTTTCTTTACACGGTTTAAATTTTCTTTATACAGTATATCATATTGTATTTTAATTTTCCTACCAAATATAATCATCCTTTTCCCAACCTCTAGATCTGTTACACTCCAATTGTTTCCGCATTTTTCCTTATTTTAATGTTACTATCCAAACTGTATGTCTGTATCACTATGTATTTTCAATAAAGAATTTATTTGTATCCAACTTTGAGTCTCATTTCATCTGCCAGTAATTTATATACCATATTCTTTGCCTTGTTCGGTTTCACTACGGATAGGCATGTGCCAGAGATGGAGGAGAGACTTTTGAACACTAGAGTGAAGGTCTGTGACGAAGACAAACTGGCCAGAGGATGTTTTGAATCTGCCATTCACAGGGTGGTGAAAACTGTGCCTATCGCAGAGTGTGGCGTGCGCATGCATGTGCAAGGGTGTGCGGAGGGAGGCATGCAGAAATGTCACCAGCATTTCCCTCTGGAAGATTTAAAGGTCGAGTCAGGGCCGGCAAGAGGACTTTGTAAAGCAAACCATTGCAATTTGCTCAGTACCTTTCTCAGCCGAACCCCACACTTCCCCGTGTTGCCTGTGACCCCTTTTCTAGGTTAATGCTCAGATCCAACAGAAAGTGATGGAGAGAGAAAGGTCAGTCCTTGGTATTTCAGATTCCCCCGCCCGCCCCGCCCCGCCCCGTGCCTCGCTTTCGTTCTTTCCTTTCAGTGAGGAGGAAAGCAATTGAAGAAGAGGAAAACTCTGTTCCTGACACATGGGCCAAGTCCTGCTAGGTGCAACTCAGTCTCTGATGAACGAAGCTACTTCAGAGGCTCGTGAGCCAGGAGGACATTCGTGTCACTGACCTCAGACGCAACATTTTCAGCAACGAAAGGTCACAGTGAGGCTCCAGCATGGAACTGCTGAACTAGGATTCCACCAGCAGCTGTGATGCTTTCCCATTCAAACTCTGAATTTTTCTCAAGCTATGGGTATACAGTAGAATCATAGACAGGGCCATCTTAAGCACATAATAATAATAATTTATTATTTGTACCCCGCCCATCTGGCTGGGTCTCCCCAGCCACTCTGGGCGGCTTCCAGCAAACATTAAAATACATTCACACATCACAGATTAAAAACTTCCCTGAACAGGGCTGCCTTCAGGTGTTTTCTAAATGTCGTGTAGTTGTTGATCCTTCTAACCTCTGCTGGGAGGGCGTTCCACAGGGCGGGCGCCACTACCGAGAAGGCCCTCTGTCTGGTTCCCTGTAGCTTTGCTTCTCGCAGTGAGGGAACCGCCAGAAGGCCCTCGGAGCTGGACCTCAGTGTCCGGGCTGAAAGGTGGGGGTGGAGACGCTCCTTCGGGTATATAGGACCAAGGCCGTTTAGGGCTTTAAAGGTCAGCACCAACACTTTGAATTGTGCTCGGAAACATACTGGGAGCCAATGTAGTTCTCTCAGGACCGGTGTTATGTGGTCCCGGCGGCCACTCCCAGTCACCAGTCTAGCTGCCGCATTCTGGATTAGTTGTAGTTTCTGGGTCACCTTCAAAGATAGCCCCACGTAGAGCGCATTGCAGTAGTCCAAGCGGGAGATAACTAGAGCCAGTCGAGACAGTCCGTGGGCAGGGAGGATCTCAGCCTGCATACCAGATGGAGCTGGTAGACAGCTGCCCTGGACACAGAATTCACCTGCGCCTCCATGGACAGCTGTGAGTCCAAAATGACTCCCAGGCTGTGCACCTGGTCCTTCAGGGGCACAGTTACCCCGTTCAGGACCGGGGAGTCCCCCACACCCGCCCGCCCCCTGTCCCCCCAAAACAGTACTTCTGTCTTGTCAGGATTCAACCACATCCCGCGCCATGGCGCAAAAATCCCTCCAGCACCCCCCCTTCTCAATATTTAGAACTTGGGGCCACCTCATAGTCCCAGGAGCTGCTGCCCACAGAAGCCGCCGTCGATGTGGTGGCCGTGGCGTGGTTCGCCAGACCGCCGGAACCCCACACTAGCTTGCGAGGCTCTGGGGCGCCTCGGCGGGCGGCAGCTGAGGGGATTCCCGTGGCAGAGGCAGAGGCGGTGGCCCGTCTTCATCCTCGGCCACCGCCTCACCCAGCGGGACGGCGATGGCGCCTCAGGGCTCCCCGTGCACAACAGGAGGTGAAAGCGGCCGGCTGACGGCCGGCCCAGAAGTAGAAGCACAAGCTGCAGCAGCAGCGCTGCCGGTGCACCCGCCCACAGAGGGGAGGCGGGCCAAGGAGGGGAGGATGGAAGGAGGCACACCAATCAGGGCGAGGGAGAGGAAGTGGCGGCGGCGGAGCCATAGGGCTTAGTGGCTCGTTGCGCCCCGCCAACCATCTGGTGGAGTGCAGGGAAGGGGAGGCCGCCGGCAAAGCCGCGCAGCTCCCCCACTCGCTGGGGCGCCCCCGAGAGGCCGGTGCCCTGGCGCAATGAGCCACTAAGCCCTATGGGAAGGATGCCTCTGATCATAGAATGGTAGAGTTGGAAGGGACCACAATGGTCCTCTAGTCCAACCCCCTGCCATGCGCGTACCCAGGGGGGGCAGAGGGGGCAGCTGCCTTCTAGTGGGCCCCTAGAAGCAAAAATGATCAGTGTCCATTCAAAGCAAACCTGAACGACCATGGCTTGCCCCCCCCTAGTTTTGATCCTGGGTACGCCCCTGCCCCCTGCAATCCAGGAATCTTTTGCACAACGCGAGGCTCGAATCCACAACGCTAGGATTAAGAGTCTCATGCTCTACTGTCTGAGCTATCCTTGTTGAAAAAATTGTAGAGTTTGAAGGGGCCGTGAGGGTCATCTAACCCCTTCCAATGCAGGAATCCTTCACCCAATGTGGGGCTCGTACCCACGACCCTGGGATTAAGAAACTGATACTCTACCGACTGAGCTGCATTGCAGGAATGACGCTGACCTCTTCAGAATGCTGTGGTCTTTTCCATGTTTGGGTTCTGTATGATACAGAGCTAAGTATGGTAAAGGTAAAGGGACCCCTTACCATTAGGTCCAGTCATGTCCGACTCTGGCGTTGCGGCACTCATCTCGCTTTATTGGCCGAGAGCCGGCGTGCAACTTCCAGGTCATGTGGCCAGCATGACAAAGCCGCTTCTGGCGAACCAGAGCAGCGCACGGAACGCCGTTTACCTTCCCGCCAGAGCGGTTCCTATTTATCTACTCGCACTTTGACGTGCTTTCGAACTGCTAGGTGGGCAGGAGCTGGGACCGAGCAACGGGAGCTCACCCTGTCACAGGGATTTGAACCGCCGACCTTCTGATGAGCAAGCCCTAGGCTCTGTTGTTTAACCCACAGCGCCACCTGGGTCCCTCAGAGCTAAGTAGATGCCACAATAAACCAGTTGCCGTTTAAGACGCCACGAGGCTCTGTGAAGCTTCCCACCACACCCCAAGAAACGCATATGCCCAAATGTGCTGTTGCATAAGACGCATCCATAAAGAGAAGGACCTGGATTAAAAATTCCGCATCCCATTAGTGGCATATACTCATAGGATCTTGGCTCTCATTAAAAGTGAATGTGATTGCTGCCACTGCTAACTGACAAACTCACACTTCAAATTGGACCTCTCCCCCAGCCACCCCATCTCAGCAGTTTCTCGGCTGCTTCGGGGATTTGGAACTGAGTCTCATCAGCAGTCTTGTGAAATTCCTGCCAGTGGCGGGGGTGGGTTTGTCTCACCCACCCCTTGGAGGAAAGGAGACTCAAGGCTATCTCCTCCTCTAGGGGGAGGGGGGGTGGCAGCCTAGAAGCCATGAGAGTACATAGGACCAATTTAAGGGAGGAAAAATAGCCTTCTGTTAAGGGCTACTCCACCTCCTCATCGCACCCCTTCTGCTTTGTAGCACCCTCCCTCCCTCTGCAGTGTGGACAGGGGCGGACTTTGGTGATCTCCAATATTTCTCCAATGAAAATAGGGGTGTCTTAAAGGAAAAGCAGGTCATTCCAGGATCAAAACAGAAACCAGGACGGCTTCTGTAAATCCAGAACTGTCCTTGGAGAATAGGGACACTTGGAAGGTGTTCACTCATGGATACAATCACCATGCAAGACTCACAGATACGAGCAGCATGCTGAACCTTCCTTCAAAGCTTTTCGTGGTTGAGATACCCATTCCTTCTGCATCAAATAGAGAGGCATGATCCCACAGTGATGTCCTCTCAGGCAAAAGGCTCTGTTGTCCATGTGGTGTTTACAATAGAACTGCCTGGCAAGTTTAACCCAAAGCTTACAATTTCATCTCCCCCTCCAGCGATAAAGCCCATTCAGCGGCTCATGAAAGTCTGCTAATTTTTTATCTTCCAAAAAATGTATTGGATACCGCAGATCTGAAAGAGATTTCTCCCGGTGATTAAGATTAATGGGAGTGTTTTCTCAGTTTCAAATGATCAGATTTATTATCTGCTTCAGGTAATGTTCAGCAACAGTATATCTTTTCTCTTCTTCCCCCTCTTCATTTTGTGGTGGGAGTGTGTGCGCTACAGTCCTTTGGCAGCGGAGCATTCAATAAACGGGAAAGTCTGTTAATTAAAAAGAAGAAATACTTTGACACCATACTACAGTATTTAAAATGCCACGCATTCCCTACATTTAACTGCAATCAGCCAAATTGACTTTGCAGCTTCATAATTGCACTAAATTAATCTCTTATTTCATTTGCTGCACAACCAAAGGTTTTAGTCTGACTGCATGTTAAATCTAAGTAATTTTCTAATTATAGGAGGGGGTGATGGGAAGCTCTTTATTAACACTAGTAGTGGTTGCAAGCTTACGTTCCTTTGAAAATACAGGTGAGGTTTAGGTAGAGGGAAACTGATGAATAATTGAGCCAAGATATAGAAGAAGAAGAAGAAGAAGAAGAAGTAGAAGAAGAAGAGGAGGAGGAGGAGGAGGAGGAGGAGGAGGAGGAGGAGGAGGAGGAGGAAGAAGAAGAAGAAGAAGAAGAAGAAGAAGAAGAAGAAGAGTTTGGATTTGATATCCCGCTTTATCACTACCCTAAGGAGTTTCAAAGCAGCTAACAATCTCCTTTCCCTTCCTCCCCCACAACAAACACTCTGTGAGGTGAGTAAGGCTGAGAGACTTCAGAGAAGTGTGACTAGCCGAAGGTCACCCAGCAGCAGCATGTGGAGGAGTGGGGAATCGAACCCAGTTCACCACATTATGAGTCCACTGCTCTTAACCACTACACCACACTGGCTCTCACAGCTGTGTCATTTTAAAAAGGCAAGGGTGGAACCCCCACCTATGCTTCTGGCTGCATGTAATTCATTCTCATATATACTGATGTATCAACCTAAGTAGCTGCCTTATACTTGAGTCAATTGGTCCATCTAACCACTACTGTCTACACTGACTGGTAGCGACTCTCCAGGGTTTCAGGCAGGGGACATTCTCAAACATACCTGGACGCACCAGGGATGGGACCTAAGACCATCTGCATGTAAAACTCATGCTCTACCACTGAGCTAATTCATCAATTAATCAGTTTATTATGGTCATAGACCAGCGGTATCACTGAGCTAAGACCTTCCTGTAAAACAAACAAAAAACAACAACAACATTGTCTATACTGATTGTTGACAGCTCTTTGGGTTTTGAGACAGCCCTAACTGGAGATGCCAAGGAATGAACCTTGGACCATTTGCATGCAGTTGCTCTACCCACTGAGCCTCAGCCCTTTCCCTAGATCTCAGTTTAGTGTTTTATACAGAGGTGGTTCCAAAGCTGTCTGTTGCTTCTTTCATTGATATTTTTTAGAGCTCACTCCCTATCCAAAGGCCTTCCGCTACTGATAAGCTGAAGAACCAGGGATGGTGTGAAATGCATATTGGGCCGTAGTATGTGTCATGGGCCAGGAGACAGCTTCACTTGCTGAACTGTCTTGGGGTGAGATGCAGCCCTCAACCTCATTTCATTTCATAGAATCATAGAATTGTAGAGCTGAAGGGGCTCCAAGGATCAACTAGTTCGATCCCCTGCAATCGAAGAATCCCTGGCACATGACCAATCAATATCTGCTGAAAAACCTCCAATGAAGAAGAGTCCACCACCTTCTGAGGTGGTCCATTCCACTGTTGAACATCTCTTGCCATCGGAAAGTTCTTCCTGATGCTGAGTCAGAATCTCCTTTCTTGCCATTTGAATCCATTCGTTCTGGTCCTACCTTCCAGAGCAGCAGAAAACAAGCTTTCTCCATCTTCCATGTGGCAGCTCTTCATATATCTGAAGTTGGCTATTCTATCATCTCTTAGTTTCCCCTTCTCCAGGCTAAACATACATCAACTTCCTCAACCATTCCTCATAAGACCTTGTTTCCAGACCCTTGATCATCTTGGTCACCTTTCTCTGCGCATGTTCTAGTTTGTGAATATCCTTCTTAAACTGTGGTGGCTTTTCACAGTGTGAAGATACAGTGGTCCCTTGGTTCTCAAACGCCTTGGTACTCAAACACCTTGGTTCTCAAACGCCAAAAACACGGAAGTAAGTGTTCCGGTTTTCAAATGTTTTTTGGAAGCCGAATGTTTGATGCGGCTGTTGGCTATTGTTTCCGGGGCACCTGCACCAATCAGAAGCCGAGCCTTGGTTTTTGAACATTTCGGAAGTCAAACAGACTTCTAGAACAGATTAAGTTTGACACCTCTTTTTTTGCTATTTATTTTGAGTTTTTGTTTTCAATGTTTTTTCAGTTAATTTGTTTTTGTGACTGTGTGGAACCCAGTTCAGCTACTGATTGTTATTTTTAACATCTATAATACTGTCTTATTTATTTTATAGTACAGTACGTTGATTATTGCTCTCATTTTATGGATCAATGGTCTCGTTAGATAGTAAAATTCATGTTAACTTGCTGTTTTAGGAGTTGTTTTTAAAAGTCTAGAACGGATTCATCCATTTTGCATTACTTTCTATGGGAAAGCGTGCCTTGGTTTTGGAACGGACTTCCGGAACGAATTAAGTTTGAGAACCAAGGTACCACTGTATTGGACTAGATTGCCCGTTGCTTGGACGCAGCAAAACTCCTCTTACATTCTGACTCAACCTTTTGGCTCCATCCATCAGCCCCTGGTTCTCCCTTGGTTCTGCTCTGGTAATCTCAGTCTGTCCAAGACATTTGCTGAAATTTGCCAGTCCTCGACACGGTGTACTTTCTTCCAGCCTTGTTCTCATCTTATTCTTTCTCTCCCTCCCCCCTTTATATCTGAAATAGTGTTGAAATATTGAGACAGATGGAAGGGCACCTGCAATGTGGTGATATGAAGGGCACTTCAGGTGTTTGATATCTCCCCAGCCAAGTTTTCAGTCATGGTTGGCCAACGTCCTTTTGCTCCTTGACTTTGTGTAAAAATGCCAAGAATTGTAAAGGGGAGAAAAAGATTCACAGGGTGCTGTGCTAGATGGGATGCCAGCAGCAATTCACCCTCAAGTTCAGGAGAGCTTACAGCCTCTGTGGGTCAGAGGTGGCAGGCTGGGAATGGCAACCATTGAACCCAAAACAATGGGTGGCTTGACTTTTAAATAAACTATGGGAATGGTATGGCAAATAAGGTGTCAGGGGCTGGCCCGGTGCCGAGGCAGGGTCTGAGGACACGGGCGGCCAAGGAAGGGCACATCTAACAACGGAGGAGGTGTTAAGGGGGTGGAACGATGAACAGGCACCACCCCTGTTAACACCAGAAGTGGGTAAGGAGGTGTGGAGGAGTGGGGGCGAGGAACAAGTACCGCCCCTGTTGATGCCAGAAGCGGTAATGAGGCAATGGGAGGAGGCTCCGACCGGGGCTCCAGTGCAGCCAATGGGCGGGGATCAGGAAATGGAGACCGGGGAGGAGGTGAGGCTCGAAGATCCTGCCAGAGCCTCGGAAGCAACCAGTATGGAGGATGAAAGTGAAAGGGAAGGGGGGAGCGCCGTCCCCCTCAGGTCCAGAGGGCGGAAGAGGAAAGAGGGTAGGCGGCGCCTGGGTTTCCCGAAGCTCTTATGTTGGGGGCGGAGTCGCAAACTGGTACTTCGGGGATCTGACACAGAAGAGTCGGATGATGAACTGTAACACCTGTTATGCTTGATGCTGTAAATAAAGCCATTAGTTTAATAGACTGTGCCTGCGGATGCTTACTCTTGAGGAGGACACACATCCCTCTCACATAAGGTATGTCCTCCATACAGCCAGAGAAACAGAAATGACTCAAAACAAATAAATAAATAAATAAAAAATCCTTCCAGTAGCACCTTAGAGACCAACTAAGTTTGTTCTTGGTATGAGCTTTCGTGTGCATGCACACTTCTTCAGATACACTGAAACAGAAGTCACCAGACCCTTATATATAGTGAGAGGGTGGGAGGGGCATAACTCAGAGGGGTGGTGGGAATGGGTGATAGGCTGATAGCTGTGGTAAACCTGTTGACGACTGTTAACGACTGCAATTAGTCTTACAGGAAAAAGCAAGGGGTGAGAAGGTTAAAAATAGCTTTGTCATGTATAATGAGATAAGAATCCAATGTCTTTATTCAGACCAGGTCTCTCCATGGTTTTAAGTTTGGTAATGAGTTGCAATTCAGCAACTTCTCTTTCCAGTCTATTTCTGAAATTCCTTTGCAATAAGACAGCTACTTTGAGATCTTGTACAGAATGTCCTGGGAGATTGAAGTGTTCTCCTAGTGGTTTCTCTGTCTTGTGATTCCTGATGTTAGATTTATGTCCAGTTATCCTTTGGCGTAGGGTTTGGCCTGTTTGTCCAATATAGAGAGCTGAAGGGCACTGTTGGCATTTGATGGCATACACAATGTTAGACGATGAGCAATTAAATAGTCCAGAAGCAAAAAATAGGATGGTTCATTATCTTCATGGAGGATGAAGCTATCAATGGCTACCAGCCACAATGGCTATGTTCTGCCTTCCATGGCAGGAGGTACCAGTGCTTCTGAATACCAGTTTCTAGAAACTTCAGAAGCGGAGAGAGCTCTTGTGGATGAGCCCTAATTGCAAGCATCTGGTTGGCCACTGTGAGAACAGGATGCTGGATTTGATGGACCACTGGCCTGATCTAGTAGACTCTTGTTATGTTCTTGGCTGATTCCTGCAAGACCTTCTACCTTCTTTCCACCTGGCTGGGGAGGGCAACGCCCTGACCATAACTGTCAACCCTCCCTTTTTTTGTGGGAAACTCCCTTATTCCAATGCCGTTTCCCGCTGCTATCCCGGATTGTTGATATCCCTTAAATTTCCCGGATTTCAAAGGAAGCAGCTCCTCTCCCTCCCTGCCGGCCAGGGAGGCTCCTCAGCTGCGTTGCTCGGCTGCCAATAAGGAGTCTGAGACTGACTGGGGGCGGAGCTTGCATGCCTTGTGCAGCCAGACCCTCACGCCCAACCAGACAGGCAGTCTGCCTGCCATCTATGCTCTCGCTCTTTCGCTCACCCGTTCGCGCGCAGCCTCTGGAGCGCAGGGTGGCGAGGCTACTTGGTTCCATTGCACCGCCCTCGTGGCATTCCTTATTTTCAAATCCAAAAGTTTGGAAAAATCCCTTATTTTCAAATCCGAAAGTTGACAGCTATGGCCCTGACTGACTGATAAATAAAAGAATGTCTATTCATCCTCTATCCAGGCCAGCAAAAGGAATGATCACAGTTCAAGGACACATTCTAGACGAGCAAAAAAGAACTCCAAACCACTCAAGGAGGGCATGGAACATGACTGGAAACAGCCATCACCTGGAGAGAATCTCAAGTGCCAGAAAGAGAGGTTTAGAGGGCCACGTTTGGCCTCTTGGCCTAAGCTCCCCCACTCCTGTTTTACTACCTCATCTGCTGCTTTGAGGGAACAAAACTATAAAATGAATTAGTCTGCAGTCCGAGTCTGCTAGCAGCGCACACAATTCCCCCCATTCATGGCACAGTTTTCTCCACCAAAGTCCTCTGAAGGTCAATGGAATGATTTGTTGTTCCTTACACTCAGTGAGAGCAGAAGCAGCCGGAATGAAAATAAGTCCTCCTTTGATCCTCCCCCTCTTATCTATCTTATTGTCAGTGCAAACGCATTTCAGAAACCATCCCCTGGCAGTCAAACTTTTAATAAGTCCTCTTCTCTATCCACCGTGCCTTTCAGCAGTCAGTCTTCCAGAACAGGCTGACTTGTGGATTTGGGTCCCCGCTGGTCATACACATATAAGCATGCTTGCATTTCGTGTTGCATGAAAGATGGTGTCACTTTGTACCTGGCAATGTGTGCTGCTGAGCTGCCAGTTCAAATCTCACCTCGGATCTTATTTCACCAGGAGGCCTCAGGCAAACCACATTTACCCAGCTCCACTTTTTCAGTGTGGGCTGAATGGCTGTACTTTGCAGGGTATCTGAGATATATGAGAAAAGACTCTGACTGTATCAGGCTGAGGATCCATCTAGTCTTCCCACAGAGGCCCACCAGCTGCCAGTTCCAATCTCACCCTGGCTCTCAATTTACCACCCTGGATGTCAACTTTCTTATGAGTGATAATGTGACAGTGCTTCTGACAGAGTCCGACCCCCTGCAATGCAGAAATCTCAATCAGATCATACATGACAGATGGTCATCCAACCTCTAACAAAACACCACTCCAGCCATGCAGACAATACTCAACAGTGTGAAGGAGGAAAAATCACATGACCCCGGGCAATTGGTGTCAAACCTCCCCCCCCAAAAAAAAATCATATTCAGTCACCTCAAAGAAGGAAGCTAGCAGAGCCTAGGCTGGAAAACAGGTGGGGAGCTGGGTGTCTCAATGTGCAGAACTAGGTATACACACGATGGAATATTGGGTGTCGACTAGCACTATGAAATGCTGGTTGCATTGCCATATTCATTGCCAGCCTTTGAGTCTGCTTTCTGACTTACATACTTACTTAAGGACCCTTATAAATCCAGATGGTTCCAAGTCTTACATAGCAAAATCAGATCTATTGGCATAGCTGTCAACCCTCCCTTTTTTTGCGGGAAACTCCCTTATTCCAATGCCGTTTCCCGCTGCTATCCCAGATTGTTGATATCCCTTAAATTTCCCGGATTTCAAAGGAAGCAGCTCCTCTCCCTCCCTGCCGGCCAGGGAGGCTCCTCAGCTGCGTTGCTCGGCTGCCAATAAGGAGTCTGAGACCGACGGGGGGCGGAGCTTGCATGCCTTGTGCAGCCAGACCCTCACGCCCAACCAGACAGACAGACAGCCTGCTGTCTACGCACTTGCTCTTTCGCTCACCCGTTCGCGCGCAGCCTCTGGAGCGCAGGGTGGCGAGGCTACTTGGTGCCATTGCACCGCCCTCGCGGCATCCCTTATTTTCAAATCCGAAAGTTTGTGGAAAATCCCTTATTTTCAAATCCGAAAGTTGACAGCTATGTCTATTGGTATTGACTTGGAACTCTTGTATAATTCAAGTGAGCAATATATTTATCGCAATATTCAAAACAGATGAAGGGACATTGAACAACAAAACATCAAGTCGGCCGTAAATAAAATTTGCTCCCCCAAGTTCTATGTCTTAAATACAACAGATAGCAGGGTCATGTATATTTCAAAATTAGCAATTCCAGTCCAATGCAGGGCCTTCATGTTAGCCTGACTGAACGCTTTCCCCTCAGCTTTTGTCAAGGTCAGATATTTAAACATCCCCAGAAATGATAGACAATGAGGATGTTCTTTGAATGTGCTGGACACAGTAGAACATATTATTTTCTACTGTCCATTGTACATCCAGCTATGCAAACGTGTACTATCCCCTTTTATTGGGGTAGTCCCACATCGCAGCACAATGAAAATATCAGATTTCTATCTGTCTGACATTAACCCAGAAGTAACTGCAAGGGTGCCAAAGTTTTTATCAATAGTAGCATCTCTTAGAGTGGTGAATGGCACTATTTAGCGGGAAGAATCTCCAATGAAAATCCTCCTTATTACATATTTTACATGGCTGTTTATTTGTATATATTTTAAAATTACATATATGGATGTTTTATGATGGCCTATATTTGTAATGCCTAATAAAGGTTTGGCAAAGTAAGGATGTCTCAATGAGAAGATGGGAGAGCATGGTCTCGAGGAGGATTAAATAGGCTGATCTCCACTTCTCCCCTATAGGGCAAATCGCCCCATGTAGTTGCCCTATAGGGGAGAAGTGGAGTTAAACCACAGAGCCTAGGGCTTGTCGATCGGTAGGTCGGCGGTTCGAATCCCTGTGATCGAGTGAGCTCCCGTTACTCGGTCCCTGCTCCTGCCAACCTAGCAGTTTGAAAGCACATCAAAGTGCAAGTAGATAAACAGGTACCGCTCCGGCGGAAAGGTAAACGGCGTTTCCGTGCGCTGCTCTGGTTCACCAGAAGCGGCTTAGTCATGCTGGCCACATGACCCGGAAGCTGTCTGCGGACAAACACCGGCTCCCTTGGCCTATAGAGCAAGATGAGTGCTGCAACCCCAGAGTCGTCCACGACTGGTCCTAATGGTCAGGGGTCCCTTTACCTTTCTTTTCCCACATTACCCCTGTGGGAGAGTCCATCTCTCCTCTTCTTGCAGGGGAGGAGGGTGTGAAAAATGTATCCCCTGCCCCCGCAGGGAATAAAAGGAAGGAACAGAATTATAATCTTGGTCGCCCTTCTCTGCACAGGTTCCAGTTTGTCGATACTGTACTCTTATAATCTGTAGATAAGGGGAGCAGGTGGCGCTGTGGTCTAAACCATTGAGCCTCTTGGGCTTGCCGATCGGAAGGTCGGAGGTTCAAATCCCCGCAACAGTGTGAGCTCCCATTGCTCTGTCCCAGCTCCTGCCAACCTCGCAGTTTGAAAGCACGCCAGTGCTGTGGCAGGAAGGTAAACGGCCTTTCCGTGCACTCTGGTCTCCGTCACAGTGTTTCATTGCACCAGAAGCGGTTTAGTCATGCTGGCCACATGACCCAGAAAGCTGTCTCTGGACAAACGCTGGCTCCCTTGGCCTGAAAGCAAGATGAACCCCACAACCCTGTAGTCACCTTTGACTGGACTCTACCTTTACCTTTGCCTTTATCTGTAGCTCTTTTGGTTCAGCTGAGGACGAAGGTATCTGTTCTTCTGAATCTGTGTGCCCTTCTTTTCTGCAGTGACGCTCAGCAAGAGGCTTTCACTTTCGTGCATGATCAATGTGCTCCTGTTGGTTTCTCGGGCTGTTCAGCTAGAAGGTAAGAGATTATTCCAGAACATCAGTTCCATTACAGATCACTGCCATTCCAGAGTTCAGAGGGAAAACGTCCGTCATAATTATGTTATCCAGATCATTATTGCTCTAATAACTACAGAACAGCAGGCCTCCCAGGTTGTTATCTGAACATTTTACCAAGTCATACTGGGGCAAGAGTAAACATTTTCTTGAGATCTTTGTGGGGGCATGTAGTGTAGCCTCTGCCATTTATCCAGATGGTTAAGGGAGCAACCAAAATTGGTTTAGGTCTACCCAGAGGTCTATCGAAAGAGAGGGGGCAGTCTGGCAGTGAAGAAGGGGCAGAGGGAGGTGCACAGGTTGCCTTCATGACTCTCCTGAGAGCCAGTGAGAGCCAATGTGGTGTAGTAGTTAAGAGCAGTGGACTCGTAATCTGGTGAACCGGGTTCGATTCCCTGCTCCTCCACATGCAGCTGCTGGGTGACCTTGGGCTAGTCACACTTCTTTGAAGTCTCTCAGCCCCACTCACCTCACAGAGTGTTTGTTGTGGGGGAGGAAGGGAAAAGGAGAATGTTAGCCGCTTTGAGACTCCTCAGGGTAGTGATAAAGCGGGATATCAAATCCAAACTCTTCTTCTTCTTCTTCTTCTTCTTCTTCTTCTTCTTCTTCTTCTTCTTCTTCTCCTCCTCCTCCTCCTCCTCCTCCTCCTCCTCCTCCTCCTCCTCCTCCTCCCCCTCCTCCTCCTCCTCCTCCTCCCCCTCCTCCTTTTCTTGCTCCTTCCCCCTTCCACCTGGTGGGATGGGGAAAACATACATTATGCTTTTGGTATTCGGAGGCACTAATGCTTCTAAATACCAGTTGCTGGAAACCATAATGCTTGAAATGTGTGTTGTGGATATGACCAATGCAACACAGAAAGAGAATGTCAGGGTGGGGGAGAAAGCAAAGGTGTTATTGATCAAAAGACAAAGCTAACACTAATCTGACTGTAGGCTGTGAAGGGGAGAGGATTTGTACTTCACTATCCCCATAAATCTTCCTCCATGCCTCCGTCTCCGCGAAGAAAACATCCATCAATCGGAGTAGGTGGATAGGTGCTGATCTGGCCTCTTGGTGGCCATTTGTCTTCCAACAGCATCCATTTGCCCCGTGGCATCTTCAAGGCATTAAAAGTCTGCATAGGGAGTGGTACCTGGTGCCTGTTGAAAATATCAAGGGCGAGGGAACGTTTCCAAGTGGAAAGCAGCAGGCGGAAGCCAAAAAAAATATGGAATGCAGCCATCATCAATTGCAACAATATTTAATTATCCATGCAAAGGCAGCACAGATGCTTGGCCTATGCAAAGCCCCCTGGTTCAATCCTTGGCATCTCCAGTGATCAAGGCTGAGGGAACCTGTGGCTTGCCTGTGTTGGAAAGACACTGCTGGTAAGAGTTGACAGCACTGGGAGAGATCAATAGGAAGGGATGCTTCGAAGTCCCAGGGCCATGTTCTGTTCTGGTAGGGGGCCAGAGGGAAAACTGGGCCTAAGAAGAGCCTTCTGGATCAAGCTAATGGCCCATGTCATCCAGCATCCTGTTTTCATAGTGGACAGCCAGATACCCCAAAAGAGAAGCCCGCAAACATGACACTGATCACAAGAACAACTCTCTCCCATACTGCAGCTTCCAGCAACTGGTATTCATAGGCGTTGAGGCCTCCAGCTGCAGAGGGAGACCATAGCCATTGTGGCTAGTAGCCATCGATAGCCCTCTCCTTCATGAAATTGCTCAATCTTTACACCATCCAAGCTGGTGGCCAGCTCACTGTGAGAGTGAGTTCCGTAGTCTAACTGAGCAACGTGGGAAGAAGAGTTTTCGTTTATCTCTCCCCAATCTTCCAGCATTCGGCTTCATTGGTTGTCCATAAGTCCTATTGTTATTTTTTTATTATTATAATATTTATTAAGTTTACATTTTTATCATATCACATTCCATCAGTTATTCATATTACCAAAAAAGCATTACTCATCATGAGCATTGGCTTCCCTCCTTCCCATTTTCTGGCTTGCCTAAAAATTCACTTAGGCCTTAGCATTCCTCTCGCAACTTATTTACCTTCTTTCTATCTTAATAATTTTAAGCGATCTAATTGTAAATTAGTTCCCTACATTAACATTACAAAATATTTTAACTAAATCCTACCGGTAGGAACGTTTTCAAATGTTTACAATGCTCTTTCATATATTGTATAAATTTGCTCCAGTCCTTTTCAAACACATAAGTCCTATTGTTATGCAAGAGGGAGAGAAATGTTTTTCTACTCACTCCTGCCCATAGGGTGGGTCTTCTCAGTTGATGGGGAGATAACTCTAGTAGGTGGCATGGCGGGGGCTGGTTCAGGCTGCTCTCTCCCCCTTCTCCTGGGATGTCTGGCATAGACAGGGATCTCTCAAAACAGACTATTTGACTCTACCCCAACTTCAAGCTCAGCATTCACATCCCATTCCCCTTTCTCCAGACGAAAAGGAGGAGGACTCCCAGAACGGGAGTCTCAACGAAATCTCTCTCTCTGTGTGTGTATATACTTTATTGAAAAATAAGTATAAAATTATAAGTGCACAAGGTAAAATAAGACATGAAAAGAATAAAATAAAATAAAATGGCACCCTCGTTAAAACACACACAAAAGAAACCTTATAAACATTACATGATCGTTCTTGTGGCTAGTAGCAGCTAACAGATGGCGGCTAACAAATTGTGGTTGAATCCTGACAAGACAGAAGTACTGTTTTGGGGGGACAGGAGGCAGGTGTGGAAGACTCCCTGGCCCTGAATGGGGTAACTGTGCCCCTGAAGGACCAGGTGCACAGTCTGGGTGTCATTTTGGACTCACAGCTGTCCATGGAGGCACAGGTTAATTCTGTATCCAGGGAAGCTGCCTACCAGCTCCATCTGGTACACAGGCTGAGACCCTCCCTGCCCGCAGACTGTCTTGCCAGAGTGGTGCATGCTCTAGTGATCTCTCGCTTGGATTACTGCAATGCGCTCTATGTGGGGCTACCTTTGAAGGTGACCTGGAAACTACAACTAATCCAGAATGCGGTAGCTAGACTGGTGACTGGGAGCAGCAGCCAAGATCATATGACACCGGTCCTGAAAGACCTACATTGGCTCCCAGTACGTATCCGAGCACAATTCAAAGTGTTGGTGCTGACCTTTAAAGCCCTAAACGGCCTTGGTCCAGTATACCTGAAGGAGCGTCTCCACCCCCATCGTTCTGCCCGGACACTGAGATCCAGCGCCGAGGGCCTTCTGGCGGTTCCCTCACTACGAGAAGCCAAGTTACAGGGAACCAGGCAGAGGGCCTTCTCGGTAGTGGCAGCCGCCCTGTGGAATGCCCTCCCACCAGATGTCAAAGAAAAAAACAACTACCAGACTTTTAGAAGGCATCTGAAGGCAGCCCTGTTTAGGGAGGCTTTTAATGTTTAATAGATTACTGCATTTTAATGTTCTGTTGGAAGCCGCCCAGAGTGGCTGGGGAAACCCAGCCAGATGGGTGGGGTATGTATAAATAAATAAATAAATAAATAAATAAATAAATAAATAAATAAATAAATAATAATAATTTGTAGTTAACCTAAACTTAACCTAATACAGTGTTTATTTAAAAAAAATGAATTCCAAATATCGTTAGATTTGTCCATGGCAAGTCTACATTTGTGCACAAGTTGTTCACGTGTTGTGAGTTTCACCAACAGCCCAGGATCAGAAGACTGCCATTGGCCTGAAAACTAGGGGGGGGGGGGTTAACATATAATAAATAAATAAACCCAGTGTTGCATAAAGCTCAGACAGAAGGAAGTGGAAAAACTCTGATTTATTATGCAGTTCTCAGAAGGGTAGGGGGAATCATTCTGTTCACCTTCCCTGACCTTTTTATTTCTATTTTTTAATTTTTCAGTCCATCTTTTAATTTATTTCTGACAGGACACACAATGGAAGTCTGGGTGCCTTCTAAATCAGATCCGTAGCAGTCGCCAGCTCTTAAATTTTGACAGATGCTCATCCCTCAACCTTTCAAAATTTCTTAGAATTAGGAGCTTCTCAATGAAGGCAATTACTGACAAGGTCAGGAAACTCACCAAGATAATGTCGCTGAAGCCGGCTGTGACCGGGCAGAAGGGATGGCTCTGATCTCCTCCAACATTTGGCAAGTAGCCAATGTTAATTTCTACTTAACCCTTCACAGAAGACATCGGGCGTGCCTTTCATCTCCTACATCATCACGATGGGAGAGAAAGCACTCTGATCCGCAGATATCGACTGAGAGCAAGCTGACTTTGATGGGAAACAGTAGTTTTTTGACGGGGTTGGAGAGGTATCCAGAAAGTACAAAAGAAAAGGAAAAAATGATTGGCTGGCTTTGTTACAAAGGTATAATAATATATATCTTCTTTCTTTCTTTCATTTTCAAACTCTTTCCATGAAGAAATGTGCCGTGCTATAAGTGGTTTAGGAGACTGTGTCCTTTTAAATGATGATGGGGAAGCTACTGGTGCTTTTCGTGGTGCAGATTTGTCTTGTCTAGACAGGCAGAAAAGAAACTGCAAATCAATTTCAGGTTTTATTAGACGGAATGTAATTCTACATCAGTCACATTTGGGCCTGTAGCCAAAAAGAGATTTCTATGAATAATTTTAGAAAGGATTTCAGATGGGTGAGATCAGAGTTGGCTGCTGGGGGGGGACTATTATGGGAAAGAAAGGAAAGCTTTTGGTGAATTAAAAAGGTGGTGGTGGGGGAGTGCAGGTTCCTTGTTAAGTATGGCTTTTATCATCTATCTCTTCATTCAAACTTGATCCATACAGTTCTCTGGTGCCAAGTGACTGTCATAACTCCTGACTCTCGGCGTGGACACCGACACTGAGTTAAGTCAAGGAGTGCAAACAGAATACAGAAGATGTAGGATAGGGGAGATTAAACATAGCATGTCATTCTTGGATAGAATCATAGAATCATAGAGTTGGAAGAGACCACAAGGGCCATCCAGTCCAACCCCCTGCCAAGCAGGAAACACCATCAAAGCATTCCTGACAGGTGGCTGGCAAGCCTCTGCTTAAAGACCTCCAAAGAAGGAGACTCCACCACACTCCTTGGCAGCAAATTCCACTGTCGAACAGCTCTTACTGTCAGGAAGTTCTTCCTAATGTTTAGGTGGAATCTTCTTTCTTGTAGTTTGAATCCATTGCTCCGTGTCCGCTACTCTGGAGCAGCAGAAAACAACCTTCCTCCCTCCTCTATATGACATCCTTTTATATATTTGAACATGGCTATCATATCACCCCTTAACCTTCTCTTCTCCAGGCTAAACATACCCAGCTCCCTAAGCCGTTCCTCATATGGCATCGTTTCCAGGCCTTTGACCATTTTGGTTGCCCTCCTCTGGACACGTTCCAGCTTGTCAGTATCCTTCTTGAACTGTGATGCCCAGAACTGGACACAGTATTCCAGGTGAGGTCTGACCAGAGCGGAATACAGTAGTACTATTACTTCCCTTGATCTAGATGCTATACTCCTATTGATGCAGACCAGAATGCATTGGCTTTTTTAGCTGCTGCATCACACTGTTGACTCAGTTAATAGCTGGGCATTGTGTAGAGAACAGAGGGAACTTCCTTATCCTGAGTCACAGCAGTCATCCATCTAGCTCAGTATTGTCCACACTGGCTAGCTGCAGCGTTTTCCCCTTCTCTCACAATCCTAGAACTAGGGGTCACCCAATGAAGTTAGAAGATTCAGGAGGTGATGATCAGGGCCGTCTTTAGCACATGTGGCACCAGGGTGCAAAAACTCTGCTCAGCTCAACAATGACTGTCGGCTGGCCTTGCTCTTCAGTCACTGGACTCCAAATCTCGGCCCCAGACTCTTGGCCTGGCGCCCCTGAGAGCCCGGCGCCCGGGTGCCCCGCACCCCTAGCGCCTATGGGTAAGCCAGCCCTGGCGGTGATAGCCACCAAACTTGGGAGACTTCCCAAAACTGCATTAGACACATTCATGGAGGAGAGGGCTATCAGTGATGGTTGCACACTTCCACCCCAGTTGCATAGCCTGTTCTAGAAGGGACCGAACTCTCCACTGAAAGAGGAGGTGCATTTTCTGGGGCTTGCCTTTGATCCAGCGGTGTCACTTGAGACCCAGGTGCAGAGCAAGCCCTAATACAACACTGGTGCTGAAAGACCTACATTGGCTCCCAGTACGTTTCTGAGCACAGTTCAAAGTGTTGGTGCTGACCTTGAAAGCCCTAAAAGGCCTCGGCCCAGTATACCTCAAGGAGCGTCTCCACCCCCATTGTTCAGCCCGGACACTGAGGTCCAGTGCCGAGGGCCTTCTGGCGGTTCCCTCGCTGCGAGAAGTAAGGATACAGGGAACCAGGCAGAGGGCCTTCTCGGTAGTGGCGCCTGCCCTGTGGAACTCCCTCCCGTCAGATGTCAAGGAAATAAACAACTATCCGACTTTTAGAAGACATCTGAAGGCAGCCCTGTTTAGGGAAGTTTTTAATGTCTGAAGTTTTATTCTGTTTTTAATGTTCTGTTGAAAGCAGCCCAGAGTGGCTGTGGAAACCCAATCAGATGGGCGGGGTATAAATAATAAATTATCATCAGCATCAGCATCATCATTACAATTTGTTCATTTTCATATGCAATATAACATTGCAATTAAAAATTAAAATGTCGACTTCCCTTCCGCCCTTCCCTGGCTTCCTCCCATTATCCTTTAGCACTGCATTTTCTGATTTCTCCATATCTTCTCTTTCTCATTTCATCTCCATATATTTTATACTGCTGAATTTATTCTAAACCTGCTAACGTTTTAACCTGCTTACAGTGGTAAGTGGTTCTTCATATATTCTGAAATCCGCTTTAAATCCTTTTTCCTCTTTCTCTCTAATCCCATCCCTGGCCATTCCTGGATCAGGACTGTCTGGTCACATCAACCCAAAGCCAGGGTGTAGATGTTGGACTACAAATCCCATCAGCTCCTGCAAGCATGGCCAGTGGTCAGGGATGATGAGAGTTGAAGTCCAATAACATCTAGAGGGGCACCATGGACTGCGGATGGTATAGAATCTTCAAATGCTTTGGATCCACCATGGCAGATTCGTGCCATGTACATGGGTTAGCGCACGACAGAGGTGTCAGTGTGAACGGGCCCTGCATTGCATTATCAAGCTTCTGCTTGCTTCCTCAACCTTTCTGCCGCGAAAAGGTCAAACCACCTTAAGGCTGGAGGGAGGCCTTTGCTGGTCTCTGAGATTTAATTTCACGTCAGCAATTCTGCTCAATTCCCATGCTAATCTATCTGCTCAGTGAGCTGAGAATGAATGGATGGAAGGAACTTCAGTCCCTTTGCCAAGTTTTCCATCAGCTTTTGCCGGGATGCAAATGTGTTGGCAGAGAAAAATGATGATCTATGGAGGCGAAGTGAAGAAAGCTCTCATCAAATCTTCTTTCTTCTGAGATGCAGGTAGGCTAAATTATCTTTGCAACAAAGGTGTGTGAAGGAGTCCCTCTGAGATAGACCCAGAGGTGAGAAGAGTCAGCAGCAACTGGCCATTAGAGCCAGACTCTCAGTTGAAGCAATTCCTGTTTTTTGAAACTACAGCCCATTCTCATTGCAAAGGTCTCAAGACTTGCAATGTTTCCCAGTGAAAATAGAGGCACGCCTACTACTGCTGCCACTATATAGTACCATCCTTGTACATGGCTTTGAATACAGCTAAAATAAGACATCTACCTCAAATTACTACTACAGCTACTATTTACATTTACCCCCACCTTTGCTTAAGCAGCTCAAAGTGGTATACATAGGTCTCCTCCTCCCCATTTTATCCTCAAAACAACCCTGTGAGCAGTGCTGGATTGACGTATAAGCTAAACAAGCTATAGCTTAGGGCCCCACTCTCTTGGGGACCCCCCCAAAAAAAAATTAAAGAAAAAAGAACTGGATGTACATTTCCAAAATATAAGATAAAAAACAAATAAAATAAAACCTACATACAGCAACAGTGTTTTGTGTTGTGTAGGCTCCTATGATGTAAGTAATGGGCCCCCAATCATTTTAAGTTAGAGCTTAATAATTATTTCACTATTAATATACTTCTTCTTAATTGTACTTCACTATTAATATACTTCTTCTTAATTGTATTTCACTATTAATATACTTCTTCTTAATTGTATTTCAGTTCAACAATTACTTTGATAAAATACATATTTTGTTATGTGCAAATGGCTTTAGATACCTATTAGGTCCATAAATTACCATATAGCATATATTCAATATGATAAACAGCGACAATTTGTTGTTGACAAAGGACAGCTGGACATGTAAAGGGCCCCATTACCTTCAGTATCTTAGGGCCTCATCAGACCTAAATCCAGCCCTGCCTGTGAGGTAGGTTAGGCTGAGAGTGAGTGACTGGCCCAAAATCACCCACTGAACTTTATAGCTGAGTGGGGATTTGAACCCTCATCTCCCAGGTCATACTCTAAGCACTATACCACAAAGTGTAGTTCTTATACAAGAGAGGATAGACCATTAAACCAGAATGATGCTGCAGTACAGATGGGCTTGCACCAGCGCCAGCAAGCTCACTCCTCGCTCATTTCCCTTTGCCTTTGCAGCCCGAGTTCCACCCGTTGATGATTGCTAGTCATCGAGGATATGATGGGTGCAGTCAGGTGTGTAATAAACAGAAAGTCAAGCAAAGAGCAGAAACTTATAGGCCACAAGGTTGACTTTGTCCTCCCTGCCAAAGATGTGTTGTCTTTCCTTGACAACAGCATGGTTAGCTTGTCAAAATTTCATACATCAATGTTATTCCTCTTTTCAAAAAGATGCATCAAGAATGCATATTCAGAACATCCTGTTTTGTTTCAGCAGAGGACTGCTTGGGAACATAATATTTCAAGGCACTGTTGGTCCAGATCCCTCAACAGCTAGGGATGGAGGAGAAATTTGACTCGATACACATTTAAAGGAGAATCTAATTTGCAATTTCTGAAACAATAGGCGAACTGCAACACAACCATCGTTTGAAAATTGTACTTCTCTTAATTTTGTGATGCAGTTCTCCAACCAAGTGTACTCATCACAAACAGGATACCACTGGGCAGAGTGAGGCAGCTGCCTCAGGTGTGTGCCTGTGTTCTGCAGACTGTTTTGCACCCCTTGAGCTAGCCTGCTGCTTTCTGGTACAGTGGAGGGTGTGGAAGTAAAATTCAGTTGCCAGTCCGACCAGCTTTTGGATATGGAGAAGGGCTTTAGCTCAGGGGTAGAGCATCTAGCTTGCATGCAGAGGGTTCCACATTCAATCCCTGGCATTTCCAAAGAGGGCTGAGAGAGGCCCCCATCTGAAACCATGGAGAGACTATGTCAGTGTCAAGGAGCTGTCAGGCAAGCACAGGTCATCCACAGGGCAGGAAGAACGTGAGGCATGAAAAGCAATTAGCTTTTATTCACAGAAAGCAACAACACAACAGAGTTACTCTGGCTCGACTCATTCAGCTTGAGATGTTGCTGAAACTGACCACTTGCCCTGGCTACCTCATCTAGCCTCTCGTACCGGATCCCTCCCAAGCAGATGGAGACGGAGGAGAGGGGGTGAGCTCCTCCTCTGAGCCTGCCTGGCCCATTGCTCAGCAACGTGCAGGACTTTCCTTGAGCAGGGTGTCAGAGGGGTGGAAAGTGGGGAAGACCAACAGGACTGGGACTGCCCAGCAGCTGGGTAGCAAGGGCAACGTCTGACTCCCCTCTGCCTGAGTCTGTGCTCACATTGTGACTCTCAGCCTCTAACCCTGCCTTCTTTCTCCTGAACCCCCAATTGATTGCTCAACCCACCTGCTTCTAGCACCTCCCAGCTCGTCCCTTCTGCAAATTGCCCTTCAGTGTCCCACCACCATGATCTGGGGTCTTCTTCTTCTTCTTCTTCTTCTTCTTCTTCTTCTTCTTCTTCTTCTTCTTCTTCTGTCCTCCCTGGAGGGTTCTTGGGCCGGTGGCTCCCACCACTCTTCCTCATCTAGCCCATTCCTGACAGTCAGTTAGTATAGACAATACGGAGCTTGATGGATCAATGATTTGACTCACTATGGGGCAACTTCCTGTGGGATGGGGGAAGGCACCATCTGTTTGGCCACAGCTCCCCCATCTCCGTGAGAAGTAGGCCTGTATAATAATAATAATAATAATAATAATAATAATAATAATAATAAACTTTTATTTATATCCCGCCCTTCTCAGCCAGAACCGGGCTCAGGGCGGCTAACAATCATCAAACCACATAACCATTGAGCAGACAGTTAAAAATACAAGTATAAAATACACTTTAAAACTTAAAAATTTTAAATTTTAAAAATTGCACTCAAGTTAACCCAAAAGCCAGGCGAAACAGCTCCGTTTTACAAGCCCTGCGGAAGGGTGCCAACTCTTGCAGGACCCTCGTTTCTTGTGGCAGATCATTCCACCATATCGGGGCCAGAACCGAAAAAGCCCTGGCCCTGGTGGCTGCCAACCTGACCTCCTTATGACCTGGGATCTCCAGAAAGTTATTATTTGATGACCTCAAGGTCCCACCCGGGGCATACCAGGAGAGACGGTCCCTTAAGTACGAGGGTCCTAGGCCGCGTAGGGCTTTAAAGGTTAAGACCAGCACCTTAAACCTGATTCTGTACTCCACCGGGAGCCAGTGCAGCTGATAAAGCACTGGATGAATGCTCCCGTAAGGAGCCTTGCCGCGGCATTCTGCACCCGCTGGAGTTTCTGGGTCAGCCTCAAGGGCAGCCCCGCATAGAGCGAGTTACAATAATCTAGTCTGGAGGTGACCGTTGCATGGATCGCTGTGGCCAGGTCGGGGGGAGAGAGGTAGGGGGCCAACTGCCTAATACGGCAGAGATGGAAAAATGCAACCTTTGCTGTGGCTGCAACCTGCGCCTCCATGGAAAGGGAGGCGTCAAAGGTTACCCCCAGACTCTTGACAAGAGGCGCTGGCACTAATTGGACGCCCGCAAGAGGTGGGAGTTGGCCCCCCAACCCCATGTCGTCCCGACCTAGCCCTTTAGCCTCTTTGTCATCTTTCTGCTATTGACTGCCCACAATCATTGTTACCTTCTACCATGTTGGGTCCAGACAAACACCAGGAAACTGCTTGCTTTTGGGGCCTAACTGGCCCGTTTAGAAATCTACCATTTCCATTTTCTTGTATCCAGTGAATTGGGTCATTCCTGACCAAGTCACATGCAAGGACCCACCAGTTAGGCCTCTGAGGCCTCAACGGAGAGTTTTGTCTTACAAGTCGTCTGTCAATTATGCCAGCAGGGTCTGGGGATTAGTTGTTGAAATTACTGCTTGATATCTCTGTGGCTAGATAATAAGGGAGCAACTTCTTCTAGACAAAGAGCATTCTAATTGGTTTCTACAATCTCCTTTGAGTGTACGGCACGAATATTAATAATGTGAGGGAAAAGGAAGGTTAAATAAGGTTTTGCTCATGCCAAAAAGCGATAGTCCAAAAATCCAGAAAGCTTAAAAGAGTGACGGGAAGTACAAACAGATGGCATTTGAATCCTTCCCTTTAGGGGGGAAATGTCATTCTTGACAATCCACATTGAACAGCTTCCCTGTTTAGGATCGAGACAAGAACAAAACATTTTTATTTTATTTCTTGCCTTCTTGCAGTGGCAGGAACTAAGAGCCCAGAGCATTGCTTTGGGAGACGTTTATAGGCTCTGATAGATTTCCAGAAACGCAAAAGTATTTTAGTAGCTTGTCTTTATTTCTGTCAAAAGAAATCTGAAGCAAATGCCACACAATATTTGGCCAGCACATGACATTTCAGAACTCACCCTTATTGTAAGCTTAAACTCATGTGAGACAAAGACAATTGATGCTATGAGGAATGATCTTGGAGGTGGGGAGGGGAGAGAAGGCCAATTAAAGAAAGATGCTACCTAAAGCAATTGCTTTCGATTATATATATATATATATATATATATATATATATATATATGAATGAAAATTTCATGGACGCAATAGAGGCAAACAGAATGGGTTGGAAAAGGTCTTCACAAGTCCATTTCCTAACACTTAAAATCAAAATTCTCGGTTGGGGATATAAATCATTTCCAATGTGTGGTTTTTTGGTTTTTTTTTAATGTTATTGATTTTAAGTTTTTTGCAACCAATATCCCTTGGGCTCAGTATAAAGGAAATAATATTAAAAACTAGAATACATCAAACATCCAAGTACTTAGTTGGATTGGTTTTTGCTGACACAGGTCTATTCATCTTAGACGAGGTAGAAGCAAGACTGAACTTGAAATGGCCACATTAAAAATGCATTGGGGAAGCTGACAAAAAACCTTTTTTCTTCACGTGCTTAAAATACACATTTTGAAGGAGAGAACTGAAAAATGGTGTAAAGTTAGGGGGCGGGACTTCGTTTCTCTAGAGCTATTCATCCATTCATTCATTTAATTTATTTGTTTATATCCTACCTTCTTTCCTCCATGGAGCACAAGGAAGTCTCTATAGTTCTCCTGCTCCCCATTTTATCCTCCCAACAACCTTGTGAGGTAGCCCAGGCTGGGAGGCAGTGAGCGGCTTCCAAGGTCCCCCACTGAGAGCTTCAAGGCTGAGTGGGGATTTGAACTCTGGTCTCCCAGATCCTAGTACACAGTCTAACCACTATGCAGCATTGGCTCTATATTCCACCCATCCTCTGAAAGGAGCCCCAGGTGGCAAACTCACAGGTAACAAAACAATTAAAGCATAAGTTGTTGATTGACTGTATGTTGTTTAAAACTGTTTTTAATATTGTGTTATGATGTTGTAACCTGCCCTAGGGCCTTAGGGTGAAGGGAGGATGACAAGCAAGCAAGGACTACAATTCTGTGATTCTAAGACTTCCTTGTTCCAACAGGCTTTTGGTAATCGACTGCTTTTAATCAAAGGGCTGGTGCTGTGCTCAGTTGGTAGAGCATGAGACTCTTAATATCAGAGTCATGGGTTTGAGCTCCACGTTGAGTGAAAGATTCCTACATTGCAATGAGTTGGACTGGATTATCCTCATGGTGTTTTTCAGATCTACTATTCTCTCTCTCTCTCTCTCTCTCTCTCTCTCTGTGTGTGTGTGTGTGTGTGTGTGTGAGAGAGAGAGAGAGAGAGAGAGATTCTATCACTTTTTTTTAATGATTTCCCTGTTTTTAGTGGTTCTTATATTTATCCATCAGCCATCCCATCAGTGGTAAAGATGAGGAATAAATACCTAATAATAACAACTCTACTATAAACTAATTCTTTAAAACCCAAGATTTTCTAGGTATCATGAAACCAAAGGAGAAAAACAACCAGTTGTATATTTATTTCTGAGAAGGGATCCCACAGAGTCATTTGTCATAACCCCCAGAATCATTTGTTGTAAGATTTGTTCGAGAAATCCCACCATGCCCCTAAGAGAGTGGCCCCTGCTCTTTTAAATCCATCATTTGTTATGAATCCATTCACTTTGACGCCATTCGCATGATGCCGGCTTCCCTTCCTCTCTTCCGATGGAGCGCCTGCCTCTGTCCTTTTGGAAAACACAGCGAGTCTTCAGTATCAGGAGCCGAGCAGATGTCAGAAGACTAACATGACAGAAATCCCTCTGCAAATATTGGCAAACTCGTCGCGTATTGATGTTCCGGCTAAACGAACGATGAGAAATATCATCTGTCAACTCCTCGAGGTAGAGCCAGAAATAAATAAAGAAATCAAAATATGTTTGCTTGGTAGGTTCATTCTGGAGATCTCAACCTTTAATCAACAGTACTCGAGATAACAGAGAGGGAGCTGAACATATATATGCAATGCGGTGATACACAGGACATGGGCGTCATCAGTAAAACACAGCACAGGTAAAAATATTATGATGATTATTAATAGTAATAATTAGCCACCCTTCACCCTCAGGTCCCAGGGCAAGTTGCACCATTAAAACACATTATTAAGAACAACTTACAGTTGCAAAAAATAAAAATAAGGTAGGTTCTAAAAATATGCACTTCAAGTTTCAAAAGCCAGGGTAAAGAAGTGGATCTTCAGCATTTGCCAGAAGCTATGCGATGAAGGTGCCAGGCACACCTCTCTGGGATGTGAGTTCCTCAGCTTGGGGCCACCACAGGGAATGCCCTCTCCTGGGCTGCCACCACCCAAAGTGTCAGGCGTGGAGTATCTTCTCCTCCCCCGGTAACCTCAGAGGCAAGAAGAACAAACAGTCCGTATTTTATGGTTTCTTTATTCAGTCATCTGGAAAGGCAAAAGATCCATGTCTCCATGCACAGGAGACGTTGGCTACTCTGAGTCCCTCCTCTTCCATCCCCAACAACATCCTGGAAACCTACAGGAAGTCACAAGAGGCACGTTCCTCCTCATTCTCTGTTCTTGAATGTGGAGGGACAGGTGAGCCCCTGAACTAGGAGGGTCTCCCAGACTCTTCAGGGAGGTCTCTGCTGGCCGCTCACTCACCTCTCCCTCCTCCTCAACTATCTCGTAACCAGGACCGGTGCTAGGGATTTTGGCACCCTAGGCGAGGGGGCAGGCCACATGACGTCATTGCGCATGATGTACGGTGCCCTGCCCCCAGCCCAGCCGGGCGCCCCGCGCCGCCGTGGTTTTCACCGCTGGTTGGGGCGGCACCGGGCGGCGGCAGGGGGCGAGGGGCAGGCTGGCCAGCGCCCCCTCCATTTTGGCACCCCCGCCGCTGCGGTTTTTTCCCCAAGCTGCTTGCTCTGCCGCTGGTTGGGGCGGCGGGCGACGGGCGACGGCAGGGGGCAGGGGGCAGGCTGGCCAGCGCCCCCTCCATTTTGGAGCCCTAGGCAACTGCCTAGTTCGCCTTAATGGACGTGCCGGCCCTGCTCGTAACTAGGCATTTCCTCATTCAGCTGTACACCATCCCTGTCTCCCTCTCCTCCTGAGACAGCTGGAGACAATGGGGGGACTTCCCACTCCCACTCCTCTTCTGAGAGGAGCTGATCAGACCCAGGGTGCATTTCCCACTCCTCCTGTTCAGCCCAGTTCCTGACACAGAGCCTCTGAGAGTGGAGGAATCTCCAAGAGGACCCTCTCTACTGATCTCAGCACCCAAGCGAGTTAGGGAACAAAGGCACCAAATCCTAGGGGCCAAGGTCCCTTTGCTCACCCAGTAAAATATTTGAGGGGGCCAGCCCCCCCAAAAGTTGATGGGCATTGACATTCAAATAGTGTGTTGTGTCTTGTGATCAATTCCAGTTGACACCCCTTGTAAGGAAGGATTCAATCTTTCAGATATTTGGGGTCTGAGTTGTTTAGGGCTTTAACCGCTAATGCAAACACCTTCAATTGAGCTGAGGAATGAACTGGCAACCAGTTTCACTGTTCTGAAATGGCGGTTGTGAGATCTGAAGCGAACCTGAGCCAGTAAACAGACTGCTACATTTTGGACCAACTGAAATTTCCAATAATAATAATATATGCAATAATCCATAGTGGAAGTTACCCGAGCATGGAATACAGTGTATACCTGAGTAAAATATGCTCTCTGGAGATGGCAAACGAAGTGAATTGGGATGGATGACTCTCTCAATCTCCATTTGCCTTCACACCCGCAAAGAAGGCTCATGAGACAAAGCCTTGGAATAATGGTTATATTTATTAATCTAGGAGCTTGGAGGAACTGCAGAGGAAATTAACCGGATTCATAAAGGCTTAGCAGGTGAGGGTATTAATGAACTCTGGTTAAAAAATGGAAATTGTAGAACACATACAAAGTACACATTTCCTATAAAAGAGACACAAAACTGCATCCCTCTAGACCGCTGGACTAAGATAAGAAAAGATAAGATAAGATAATCTTTATTATCATTGTCCCCTTGCAGGAACAACAAAATTACTCAGTTGCTCTATCCACTCAGATAAGGCACTCTACATAAATTTAAAATAACTACAAAACACTAATTAAAACAGTACAATACGATACAATATAACAAGTAAAATAAGATGACTTCAAAGTCCAGACTTTCCATTTAAGGTCGAAGAAACTGTTCTTGAGACGGCTCGTTCTCGCCTTCATTGTTCTGTATCTCCATCCCGATGGCAGGAGCTCGAAGAAACGGTGACCAGGATGCGATGGATCTCTTGATATGTCTAGTGCTTTTCTGTGGCACCTGGTGATATAGATTTGTTCTAAAGTGGAGAGTGAGCAGCCAATAATGCTATCTGCTGTTTTAATAATTCTGCACAACCCTATCCTATCCTGATGGATAGCATAAGATGTGGTTGTGGCTCCCTAGTGAAGGATTAGGAGGAAATGCCTTCCTCCACACTAGGTGAGCTTTTGGGTATGAATCCTGTGCACTCAGGGCCCACTGTCCAGAGTTCACCCAAATGTTCATGTCAGGCCCAAAGGGCACCCCTCATATGGGCCTGGGCTGTGGTATCAGCAGCCTCTCCTCTTCCTTGCTTGCTTTCCAGAAGCTGCTACAAGCTGCCCAAAGGATGAGGCCAACAGCGGTGGCTGTGGAGAGGCCATAGAGACACAACGGTCACTGCTGCAGCCACCGCTTGGAACAAGCACCAGCTCATCTTTGTCCCTGAGCTTGGTGGCGGCAGCATTGGCAGGGGAAAGAAGGACATTCCAGGATCAGGTCAGAAGCTGGGATGCCTTTTGTAATTCCGGGGCTGTCCCTAGAAAATCAGGATACTTGGAGGGTATAGGAGGATGAGCATGGGGGGAGAGAGAGGCGAATAAAACCAGGCTCCAACACCTTCCCCTATAGCCTGAGGCCCCATATGGTCACGCTTCTACCGCTCCCTTTGAGAGCACAACTTGAGTAACAAGAGGAGAGGCTGAAGGCAAACCTGTCTACAATTCTATGATTCTATGTCCCCTCTGTAAGAGCAGGAATGACACTCTCTCAAATCCCCATTTGTTCCAAACTTAATAAGACCTTAGCCAAGTTTAATCAGCAATTTGCTGTGCATTTTGCCATATAATCACATTTTTAATGCAAATTTACCTGATGTGCACATTTGTTGCAAGCAACTTCCCCCGTTACAGTGTGCATCTATATGTCATTTTCACTTGTTTATGAATCTTCACACACACTTTCCCATAATATATTCATTTTTGTAGCCTTTTGGGGGGGGGGCAGATTGAGGAATAGCAACATTGGGAGGAGTGTGAATCTCATCAAAAGACATCTGCATTGTGGTTCATGTATCATTTTGGGAAGTGTGGATTAAGCAAGATGGCCTGAAAATGTGAACAGAACTGAATCCCCCCGTCCAATTGCTGTCATGGAATGTCAGGCTGGACAAGCCCATCAACATCCGAATGCTGTAAAATGAAAACTTTGTTCTAATGTCTTTTTCTTCTTCTTCTTGGCTACATTAGCAATTTACTCCGGTAGTGTGTAAGGGTGTGTGTGTGTCTAGCCTCTTGATACAAAGAGACACAATTATGGGAAATCGGGTCCTCCATTAAAAGAGGGCACGTGTTGCGGTGCAACCGGCTACCGAACCCTGTCATGTGGGAGTAATTGGAAAAGCAGGCCACAACCCCTGATAGGTCGGTCCCATGTTGCTGGGGTGCAATCTGGCCAATGGGGCGTCATAAAATTGCAGCAACGCGGGACCTATTTAAGCCCATGCGAGGCTGCTGAGAGTCCTTTTTGCAGCCTTTCACATTGGAACACCCACCCACCTCTCCCTATATTTAGGACTTGCGTTGACCTTGCTATGCCATCGTGTGTCGTCTGTCGTTGGGACAGGGGCACGGCAGGAATTTTCCCCATTTGGCTGATTGGCTGTTGCCACTTGGGTTTCGCCTGCCGCGTAGCAATTAGTCACAACTTGTAAGTTGCGGATAGGCTCTGGTTCAGGTGATAGGCGTGGCATGTGGTGTGGCCATGCCTATGCAAATGCAGGATATTCCGGTACAGGAATCCAGGGACTCACTGGTTTGTCCTTCCTGAAAGGGTACGGCCTATGGCTGAGTCCCGGGGACATCAGGATGGCTGGAAGGTAACCCTACCAGCAGCCGTCCCTGGTGTTCATCCTTGTCTGTCCTACGAAGGTGGCTCTGGGACAGTTCTGCCTGCAAGGGTGCAGGGAGATAGTCAAAACAGAACCTATGCAACCACTCACAATCAATAAAGTTGTGGCCTAAATTCTGCCAAAAACCAAACCAAATATCTTTCTCTCGTGTGAGCTAATTTCGAAGAGGGTAAAAGGTCTAAACACGCAATGTGTTTGAACAATATGATACGGCCACACTGGGAGTTGTTATGTGTGGCTAAACTGTGATGCTGGAAGTCTTTGCCAAAGACAATGAAGCAATCTGATTTCCTTCCAAAATGAGGGAGGGGATGAGGAATGAAATAAGGGTGTGTGTGTGTGTGTGTGTGTGTGTGTGTGTGTGTGTGTGTTGTAGGGGAGGGAAATCTTACTGATTTTCAATCCGCTGCACACCCCATTATCAAGGTCCTGGTTTAAGAAAATCCCAAAATTTGACATCCATCCACTGTACGACAATGCGAGGACTGCTTTTGGAAATGCCGCCCAGGGAATGAGGCATAAATCCAAGTGTTATCTCCATAAAAGGACTATTGAATTACATGGCACAATAGGGACATAAATATATAACTGCTTTGCAGAATATGGCTGGAAAGGGAGCCCCGAAGCACTCCTTGCACAATGGCAGAACATTATTCCAAATGCATCACCAGAAAGCAAAGGACGGGAAATGAATCACACCGCATGCGTGCTTGTCAAGTTAAGAGGCAGCCCAGTTGTCACCCAGTAAGACAAGTCCTGCTGGATCAAGCCAATGGCCCATCTAGTCCGGCATCCAGTTCTCACAGTGGCCAACCAGATGCGTGCTTGTGCATTTCCCCCTGCCCCACCTGTGGTTTCCAGCAACAGTTATTCAGAAGTGTTTATACTACATTTTTTTTAGATTTGCCTTGAGACAGTCTTTAAACCTCTTTTGTTGACCATCAGCATTACGCTTTCCATTTTTATGTTTGGAATAGAGTAGCTGTTACGCCAAAGAAGAAGAATTCAAACGCATTGCTGCTGCCAACCATGGAGGCAGAGCATAGCCAGAGCATGCCTTGTTGTTGTTTAGTTGTGTCCGACTCTTCGTGACCCCATGGACCAGAGCATGCCAGGCACTCCTGTCTTCCACCCAAGATCCTCCTTCATGGATCACTGCTGTGCAGGGCCAAACAAGACGGACAGGTCATAGTGGAGAGTTTTGACTAAACGTGATCCACCTGGAGCAGGAACCGGCAAGCAACTCCAGTATCCCTGCCAAGAAAACTCCATGGACAAAAACAACGGGCATATAAAAGAGCATGCCTAGAAGCCATCAAGAGTCTCATCCTCCATGTGTTCATGTAACCCTCCTTTAAAGCCATCCAAGTTGGTGGCCGTCACTGGCCTCTGCAGGAGCGAGTTCCATAGTTTAACTGCATGAAGAAGGACTTCCCTTCCTCTGTCCTGAATCTTCCAACCTTCAACTTCATTCGCTATCCACAAATTCTAGTGTTATGAGAGGGAGAGAAGACCTTTCCTCTACTCACTTTCACCATGTCATGCATGATTTTGTCACCTATTAGTCCTTTTGTTCTCTAAACTAAAAAGTCCTGAATGCATCAACCTTTTTTCATGGGGGAGGTGCTCCATCCCCCTTTTAACTCTGCCTTTTAGTGCCTAAGCTGTGATTTGGGGAAGGGCTGTAGCTCCATGGCAGAGCTTTGCCTGCAGAAGGTCCCAGGTTCACTCCCCAGCAACTCTAAATAGGGATGGCAGAGACTTCCTGTCTGAAACCATGGGGAGCTGCTGCCAGTCAGTACAGATAATTGGGACATGGGTGGTGCTGTGGTCTAAAACACTGAGCCTCTTGGGCTTGCCGATCAGAAGGTTGGTGGTTCAAATCCCCATGACGGGGTGAGCTCCTGTTGCTCTATCCCAGCTCCTGCCAACCTAGCAGTTCGAAAGCATGCCAGTACAAGTAGATAAATAGGTACCACTGTGGCGGGAAGGGAAACGACATTTCTGTGTGCTCTGGTTTCCGTCACAATGTTCCGTTGCACCAGAAGTGGTTTAGTCATGCTGCCCACATTGCCTGGAAAGCTGTCTGTGGACAAACGCCAGCTCCCTTGACCTGAAGTGAGATGAGTGCCGCAACCCCATAGTCACCTTTGACTGGACTTAACTGTCCAGGGGCCCTTTACCTTTACCTTTTTATAGGTAATATTGAGCTAAGTAGACCAATAGTCTGGCTCTGTATCCTATGATATAGAGATGAAGCAGTGTTTGGACTTTATATGAAGAACTTACACTTGGTCATTGTGCATTTGTGCTGTTCTCTGCAGTGTTTGAAATGAAATCATTCTCTCGTATGGTTTTATCGGTAATAGTATTGCACATCTGTTGAAGCATATTTATTGTTAAACTGCTTTAAAAATGATTTTTTCTTGAAAAGCATTCTATAGATTTTTAAATAATAAAAAAACCCAGCACCAACTTACAATGCCACAACAAATACAAGCAGAAATGTCATAAACATCTTTCCAGTGTATTGTGTTTCTAGACTTCACCACTTTGGAGTTTGTGGAATAGAGGTGTAACATTTTTAAATACTACCCTACAGTGTAGGGAGGGAAGATGCCTTCACATATAACCCAGCCAGATGGGTGGGGTATAAATGATAAAAATATTATTATAAATATTATAAACTTTTGCTCTGGGAAACAGCAGTTAACTTAGGCTCCCTGACATATGTGTAAGAAGCTATAGGTATTTAAAGATTAGATCCTGCGCCACCAGCAATCTGAGTTGGTACAGTCCAATAAGTGTTTCCCCACCTGATTTCCTGGTTGGGAGGAACTGACAGGTTCCCAATTATTTTCATTAAAATAAAATAAAAAGACATACAGAATGTAAACAGCCAAAGTTGGAGTTTCTTCAGAATACATTTTTCTTATTAGGGAAAATGATACCTTCCACCAGGCAAATTAGTACGGAAGTGATTTTAAAAATGTCACGTCTTTAATGAGGATGTTGAATTGTGGCACATCATAAGGACTGTTACAATTTGTGAATAAGATTAAAATGAGGAGGGGGGGACACCTTTGATGTAATGCTATTACCCTGAGTACTTGAAAGTGATCAAATTATGATCCATCAAAGGAAGAAATGGTTAGAACGCTATAGCAGAGAGAGAGCGAGAGTGAGAGAGAGAGAGAGAGAGAGAGAGGTGCACATCTATACACTTCAAATGAGCATGAAGATTGCTCGTTTTAATAATTCACACTTCCTCATTCCAATCTAACAGCAGGTCCACTGAAACCTGTGAAGTGCTTGAAGAAATTAAATGGACCAAACAATCTGAAATTGCTTCCCCCAAGCCTACAATGATTACACTTTTCTTTTTATCACTAGTTCAAAAGTATGCTCCTTGCTCCAGAGAGATTAGCATGGTCAGCTCCATTCTCTTGGACAGTGTAGAAGCTGCTCTGATTAGAGCCTCATGACTGCAGACTCTTTGAATGGTGAGAAATGAGGGCCACAGTCATTCCATGAGCACAAAAAAGCTGCCCTGATATTGTTGATTTGTTAAGCAAAACGGGGTGTGCAGCAGATTGTGCAAGAACTAACCAGGTATCCCATTACTGCCACCACAACTACAGTGTAAGTCAGATTGCTACGTTAGTGGTAGGCCATCATGCACTTGTTCCTGTTTTTAACAGAGCTGGTGAGCAGGACAAACATTTGTTGGAAATGCAGGGAGGTTGAAAGCACATGGATCCACATGTGGTGGAACTGTAAAAAGAACAGGCAATTTTGGGAAATGATTTATAACAAGCTTAAGAAAATGTTCAAATGCTCCTTCCCTAAAAAACCTGAAGCTTTCCTGCTAGGAATTATGGGTAATGAAATCCCAAAAAAGTTCAGGAGAGTCTTTATGTATGTTACAGTTGCTGCCAGAATTCTAATCATAAAAGGCTAGAAGGGAGAGGATATTCCATCTAAATTAGATTGGCAAAACAAGATAAGAGAGTACGCTGAACTGGTGAGATTATCAGCAAGGTTAAGAGATATTACAGAAGAAAAATTTATCAGAGAGTGGGATATATACAGAGTATATGTAAAAGAACACTGTCAAAAGATTGAGCCATTGACAGGTCTTGATTGAGCTTCGGTGTGTAAGTAGGATAATTTTATAAAATAAAATTTATAGTAAGTCAAATAACATAGAGAAAGTAAAGTATAAGCGTGTATTTAAGGAACTTAATTCGGGAACGCAAGGGGAAGATCAGAGGCCTTGTCAAATTTAACCACAAATGCAAGTATTAGTTAAAGAATGATTTTTTTTTCTTATTTTGCCTATAACATCTATTGTATATTTCTGTTACAAAGTTTTCAACCAATAAAGAATTTAAAAACTGGAAAAAAGAGAGCTGGTGAGCTGTCCAACAAATTATTTTCCTGAAAGCAGAGCAGGATAAGATTCTGCATCCCCAATACATAGCTGTCAACTTTCGGATTTGAAAATAAGGGATTTTTTCAAAATTTTGGATTTGAAAATAAGGGATGCTGCGAGGGCGGTGCAATGGCACCAAGTAGCCTCGCCACCCTGAGCTCCAGAGGCTGCGCACGAACGGGTGAGCGAAAGAGCGAGCGCATAGACGGCAGGCAGGCTGTCTGTCTGGTTGGGTGTGAGGGTCTGGCTGCACAAGGCATGCAAGCTCCGCCCCCCAGTCGGTCTCAGACTCCTTATTGTCAGCCGAGCAACGCAGCTGAGGAGCTTCCCTGGCCGGCAGAGAGGGAGAGGAGCTGCTTCCTTTGAAATCCGGGAAATTTAAGGGATATCAACAATCCGGGATAGCAGCGGGAAACGGCATTGGAATAAGGGAGTTTCCTGCAAAAAAAGGGAGGGTTGACAGCTATGCCCCAATACCCAGGCATGATGAACCTGCTCTTCACATTTGGTTGCCCTCCTCTGCATATGTTCCAGCTTATCAATAGCCTTCTCAAACCATGGTGCCCAGAACTGGACACACTACTCCAGGTGTGGTCTGACAAAGGCAGAATAGAGCGGTACTATAACTTCCCTTGATTGTAACACTAGACTTCTGTTGATACAGCCTTGAATTGCACTAGCTTGACTGAAATGTACTGCAGTTTTGTAACAATTTCCACCTCACTTTTACCAACATCAAACAATGATTCCCTTGCATGTTCCCCTGTATCTATATTTGCTTTCTCTTTCACCTCCAATGCTTTTTCTTCTGCAATCTCATTCATTAAAGAGCAAATGAAGCTGTCGTAATCGAGGCTGATCCCCGATTACAATAAATTTATTTTGACACAACCTTTAATAAATTGAAAAGAGGAAGTGCCAAAAAAAGCAGCCTGATCTACATCTCTCTGGTAAAGTATCCTCATCTCCTTTGACATCTGCACATTCCTGTTTGCATCAAAAGTCAATGTTTTTTCAACTCTGCAGGAAGCTGTTTAGCATAGAGTCAGCAAATTCACTTTAGATGTGACTTTGCTACCAAAAGCTGCCATTTGGAGAATAAGGAAATTGAACATTATAGCTCGAATGAGGCCAACTGAGGGCGAAGAGGAGATGACAAAATTTTATATTGTTTTCTGTATAGCAAAAGGCTAAGATGTAGGGGGCTTGCTATAGATAACACTGCTGGTGTCTCCCACAACTCCTGCCTCCCACTGTAAAATAGGGTCAAGCAACTGATTTGTCCGAATCACAAATCATGACTCTCCTAATATACCGGTAGATATTTCTCTGTGAGATTTTGCCTAATATACAGATATTTGCAAAGACTTTTTCCTTAACATGATGCATTTTTGTTTGCTGTTTGCAGTAAAATGTGGGTTTTTTAATGCCTACTTTAGCCTTGTATATTCAATTTCATATACATTACTTGCATGGGGAACTGCATTGCAATATTCAGAGAAGTGCAAATTTTGAAGGATTGTGATTCAAGCGTGAATTAAGTAGGTTCTCCTTTAAATGCAAATGGCATTGAATTTCTTCCCCACCCCCAATCACGATCCATTCATTCATGTTTTGACTGTTTCATGCGGAAGCAGCAGTGTTGTGCTGGCGTTTTAGGGGTGCAAATGGCACAAAACAAGATGAAAGAACAAGATGGAATGAAGCTACATATTTGCAATTACATAGCATTTTTTTTCTTGCTTCCATGAGCCAAAGGCAGTTAAAGAGCTAACACTGGCATCAGTCCTTGCAAAGGAGGCCTGAGCAATGGCTTTTCTGCCTCCCTGCTCATCATTGCTTGAGATTGTGGGATGTGCCCCAGAATTAACCCAATTCAAGGTACGTTCTCAATGAGCTGACTCAGCTGACAGATTTGGGAACACAACTCTCCTTGCCTGAGAGCAAGCATAGGCAAACTCCGGCCCTCCAGATGTTTGGGACTACAATTCCCATCATCCCTAACCACTGGTCCTGTTAGCTAGGGGTGATGGGAGTTGTAGTCCCAAACATCTGGAGGGCCAGAGTTTGCCTATGCCTGCCTGAGAGCATGCCTTTTGTCCTGACCTCATGTGAGGAGCAGCTGTGGGGGTGGGGGTGTTGGCAGGAGGGAATCCACTGCTATGTGTGTCCAGCTTATGAAATATTAGGGATGGGCAGGGGTCTCTTCGTTCTCAGAAAATGTCATAATTCCTCCACCACCCCCACCAAGAAAAGTTCAAGCTTGGATGCAGCTGTCTTGATCTTCCACACTAAATTCACAATGCTGCATTTTGATGTGAAGGTATTTAGGTGTGTGTGTGTGTGTGTGTGTGTGTGTGTGTGTGTGTGTGTGTGTTTTCCAATTGGAGGTTTCCTGTACTGGGATTCTTCTTCTTCTTCTTCTTCTTCTTCTTCTTCTTCTTCTTCTTCTTCCTCCTCCTCCTCTTTATTGCATTTTCAAAATTACATATACATATGCATATATCTTCTTCAGTTCCTGTTAATTATATATACTATATTCTTACTTACATACATTGAATTTTCCCTTTCAAAGTACTATGACGGTCACCAAAGAACATTTCCCATCATAAATTTCTTTTCTCCAAGTTGACTTCCTCCCCACCTCCTTATGGCTTCTTCATACTCCCTTTTCTCTGTGTTGTTTTCCACTTTATTTATTGTCATTAAAAAGAATGATTCTTCCCTGACTAATTTCTCCCTTTGTGAAATTTATTTTCAGCACCTCTTAATTTTGTTTATTTGTTTATTTTTTTTCCTATTGGAAACCATGCTTGCGTAAATATATTTCAAAACATTCCCATTCCTTTTTATACCTTTGGCTCGATTGATCCCTTATTGCCCCTGTCATTCTAGCTAATTCCATATATTCACACACTTTGTTTTCCAACTCTTCCTTAAAAGATAAAGGGACCACGGACCGCAAGGTCCAGTCACGGACGACTCTGGGGTTGCGGAGCTCATCTCGCTTTACTGGCCAAGGGAGCCAGCGTACAGCTTCCGGGTCATGTGGCCAGCATGACAAAGCCACTTCTGGCGAACCAGAGCAGCGCACGGAAATGCCGTTTACCTTCCCGCCAGAGAGGTACCTATTTATCTACTTGCACTTTGATGTGCTTTCGAACTGCTAGGTTGGCAGGAGCTGGGACCAAGCAATGGGAGCTCACCCCATCACGGGGATTCGAACCGCCGACCTTCTGATCAGCAAGCCCTAGGCTCTGTGGTTTAAGCCACAGTGCCACCCACGTCCAGTCCCACTCATCCTTAGTTGCTATTATATCTCCTTTCCAGTTTTTTGCTTTTAATTTTCTGGCTGCCCCTGTACTGGGATTCTTAATTGCTGTGTCAGAGAGCCATGTTGCTGAAGGAGAACATTTTTTCATTTAAGCAAAAAGGCTTTCAGGAGGTGAAGCTTTATTCAGGCATTAACCAAGCTTCATACTACAGTAATCCAGCCTAGACTGTTTTACAAGAGAGTATTGCAGCACAAACCAAGCACAGTATTCTGGTGGGTGAATTTCAGTGGCATGAAAATCAGCCCTCAACACCTTATGGGAATGGCTGTCCTGCGATACTCCACATGTCCAACAATAGCACCTTGTTGGCTACCCCAAACTAAGCCTGTATCCACACAGCAGTTTATCCCATTTCCTTGATGTTTCCCTGACTGTCCCACACTATACTTGAGCTTTCACATAACATGAAAGTCACTTCTAGAAAATTAACAGAATGTAGTGCATGCCTACCAACCGTTCCTATATTGTTTCATTCCAGGAGGAAAAAAAACTCATTCGCAGCCCCTTAACTCAGAAAACTGCAGGAACGAAGTCAAAAAATTTCAAGGTGAAATACTGGCATACAGTTCTTTTCTGACATTTTCCTAAGGGAATCATGGGGGAACAGAAGCAGGCATATGCAGAAATGGCGGGGGAGTAGTGATCACTGATCGCCGAAGAATTGATGCTTTTGAATTATGGTGCTGGAGGAGACTCTTGGGAGTCCCATGGACTGCAAGAAGATCAAACCTATCCATTCTGAAGGAAATCAGCCCTGAGTGCTCACTGGAAGGACAGATCTTGAAGCTGAGGCTCCAATACTTTGGCCACCTCATGAGAAGAGAAGACTCCCTGGAAAAGACCCTGATGTTGGGAAAGATGGAGGGCGCAAGGAGAAGGGGACGACAGAGGACGAGATGGTTGGACAGTGTTCTCGAAGCTACCAACATGAGTCTGAGCAAACTGCGGGAGGCAGTGGAAGACAGGAGTGCCTGGCATGCTCTGGTCCATGGGGTCACGAAGAGTCGGACACGACTAAACGACTAAACAACAACAGTGTTGTTGTCCAGTAATGTTTGTTGTTATATCACACCATGCCCACTGGTATAAATGAAATGTGCCGTGACATATTACTATATAGGTCAAAAAGCCATCGTTCCATCATGCAACAGGTATTGCAGTGTGAAAGGGACATTACAAAATGGGGTGGAAGTACTAGCATTATAATCAGGACCAATAAACAACTAAACAATTCTATCATACTAGCATTATAATCAGGACCAATAAACAACTAAACACTATAGTATAGTACTAGCATTATAATCAGGACCAATAAACAACTAAACAATTCTATCATAAGGTACACAAGCAAAATTGCAACAACATAAATCAATATTCCGAGTTTATTCCGAGGATCTAGGATTCTTGGTAGACCACAAACTTGACATGAGTCAACAGTGTGATGCAGCAGCTAAAAAAGTCAATGCAATTCTGGGCTGCATCAAGAGGAGTATAGCATCTAGATCAAGGGAAGTAATAGTACCACTGTATTCCGCTCTGGTCAGACCTCACCTGGAATACTGTGTCCAGTTCTGGGCACCACAGTTCAAGAAGGATACTGACAAGCTGGAACGTGTCCAGAGAAGGGCAACCAAAATGGTCAAAGGCCTGGAAACGATGCCTTATGAGGAACGGCTTAGGGAGCTGGGTATGTTTAGCCTGGAGAAGAGAAGGTTAAGGGGTGATATGATAGCCATGTTCCAATATATAAAAGGATGTCATATAGAGGAGGGAGAAAGGTTGTTTTCTGCTGCTCCAGAGAAGCGGACACGGAGCAATGGATTCAAACTACAAGAAAGAAGATTCCACCTAAACATTAGGAAGAACTTCCTGACAGTAAGAGCTGTTTGACAGTGGAATTTGCTGCCAAGAATTGTGGTGGAGTCTCCTTCTTTGGAGGTCTTTAAGCAAAGGCTTGACAGCCACCTGTCAGGAATGCTTTGATGGTGTGTCCTGCTTGGCAGGGGGTTGGACTGGATGGCCCTTGTGGTCTCTTCCAACTCTATGATTCTATGATTCTAGTGAAATACAGGCCTCAAGGTCTGCAGAACTTGCTAGGTGGTGGTAAGCAGATTGATTTGCTGGCCTCCCCCAACACCAAGTTTCCAGAACAGAATCTGACTACACGAGATAACAATCAAACTTGAGGAACCGAAAAGAGAAGGTGGTAAAATCTGCCACCCTTTGACTATCAGCACATTTCTCTCTCTCTCTTTCCTTCTGAGCATTGGCTATTTCAGTAGCTGCAAGAATGGAGTGCACCTCAAGGGGTTCCTTTAAAAAGCCCAGCTGAATTCAGGCAGAGCATCTCAGCTGGTCAGAAGACCAGAGGATAATTACGGCACCATTTGATGCTACTGGCTGACTAGAATTGTGACTCACTGCACCAGCCCTTGTGAAGCTAGGAGAAGAGAGAGAATAAAAGTAGGGTTGTTTTTCTCCATCGTCCAATATCTGTAAGTTGATTCTGGCTAATGACATTGAACTGGAGCAAAGGCATTGGCCATGCAAACATTGCTGTGAATATTTACATATGTTCACATGAACCTGCCTTTGTCATAACTTGTGACCTGGGGCTCTTGTAGTGTGTGGCAGAGGATTCTGGAGAGAATGACCAACATCTTATTCAGTCGAAACAAAATAAAAAAAATTCCTCCCAGTAGCACCTTGGAGACCAACTAAGTTTGTTCTTGGTATGAGCTTTCGTGTGCATGCACACTTCTTCAGATACACTGAAACAGAAGTCACCAGACCCTTATATATAGTGAGAGGGTGGGGAGGGGTATTACTCAGAAGCGTGGTGGGAATGCCATTCTACCCAGAAAATACAGACCTACCATTATCCTCCAAGTCAGAGGATGGTTCCAATGGTCACCTGTCTCTCCAGCTTTGCAGAAATCAAAGGCTATAAAACAATACAAAGGTCCTTTAATCTGGCCCCTGGTCTGGTTAGCCTACATAAAGTTTCAGTTGGCTTCAGCTCCTTGCATAAAGCAGTGTTTCCCAACCAGTGTGCCTCCAGATGTTTTGGGACTACAATTCCCATCATCCCTGACCACTGGTATTGCTAGCGAGGGATGATGGGAGTTGTAGTCCCAAAACATCTGGAGGCACACTGGTTGGGAAACACTGGCATAAAGAACATGTCCTTTCTAGGGGTCTTTGGAGCTGTCCATGGTACTGTTCCTGACTGCTTGACTGAACTCATGAATGAGCCCTATCTATTGAGTTTGATAGCCTTATACTGGGCCCATTGTCCCACATACCTAAAAACTATTTTAGGGTGGTAGGAGACACTCTTATGTACTCAGTGGCTTGCCAGATCATCATTCACCTCAATATTTCTGTATCACAGAAGCCAGTGAAGTCAAGAAGTTGCATCCTCGCAATGAAAAAAAGATGAAAGGAAGGATGGTGGCTGCCGCTTGGCAGTGAGGTCTCTCTTCTTGTTTTCCAACAATTCCTTTGGAACTATGGAACACCCTGATGCAGCGTCCATCCCCAAAAGGCATTGAAGGTAACAAGAGCTGGCCTCCAAACAGCATTATCATTTTATTATCAGGATGGTGAAGAGTTGGGACAGGGCAGCAGTGGTGTAGGAGCAGCACAGATACACTGGCAGAGTCAACCCAGCTTTTCTGCCAATGCACCCACACTGCGCTGACCTCCGTACTGCCACGCTTCCCCCTCCCAGTAAGCAGTACTGATGTTGCTGCCAAGAGGCTGGCTCTGACCCACCAGTCACCCCTGGAAAAGAATGATAGCCTGCCAGGAGCTTCTGTTGCAGTTCTATTGCTCCGAGCTCAACAAAAGAACCAAAATCCAGCCAAACAAATACATCCAAACATGAAGCTACTGTCACTGCCTCTGTTCCTTCTAACGGCAAGCCCTCTCTCGACTGCCGACATTTATTGTAAAGAATTCTGCCCCATTTCTGCAACCTGCATCAGAGGTTGTGGAAGTGGGTTCAACTTTTCAGTTCAGGACTAGATTATACTCGATGGTGCCACCACCCTAATGGGTCATAGCTCAGGGATACAGTCGTATCTCGTGTTGCGAACACTGCTTGTTGCGTTCGACACAGGTTACGAACCCGCCGAACCTGGAAGTAGCGAAACGGGTTACTTACGGGTTGGGCGGTTCGCGCATGCGCAGAAGCATCAAATGACATCACACACATGCACAGAAGCACCAAATCGTGCCCCACACATGCGCAGACGCAGCGCTTCAAGTTACGTGTTGCTCATGTTGCGAATGGGGCTCCAGAATGGATCCCGTTCTCAACCAGAGGTACCACTGTACAACATCTGCTTTTCATGCAGAAGGTCCCAGGTTTGAACCCAGCCATCTCCAGGCAGAACAGGAAATATTCCTCTCTGAAACTCCAGAGACCCACTGCCAGTCATGGTAGACAATATTGGGCTCGATGGAGCAATGGTCTGGCTCAGTGTAAGGCAGGATCCTATATTCCTTTAAATGCATGTGAGGGTGTTGGTTTTGATCTAGCTGCAGAGACCTCACTCCCTCTGTCTTTGCCTACGCCCCACTCTGAACTGCATAGAAGCTTGGACTTGCTACTTCTGTGTTTTTCTGTTTAAAAAGAGAAGGGGGGAGAAACATGGAAAATAACCATGTTTGGAATCTGTTTTAAAAAAATACTGATACTTCTCAGGTTTCAGAAAATCTAAACAATTCCTTTCTTGTCCCAGCATCCAGAATCCCAGAAAGGAAACAGAACAACCCCTACCTCAAATTGGTGCATTTCCCCACTTCTAACTGCAAAACTATGCAATCCATGTGGTTTGGCACCCGAAAGTTGACTGAACGGATATCATTTCATTTTTGAGAGAGGTTTATATCATCCAAGTTCAAGAGAACTAACTCACAGCTGCAAGAAGTCCACGTGGGTTTTCCACCTGCCATCTCTTGTCAGTTTGAAAACCCCGAATCCCCAATGAACTGGGGTTGAAAACAGCCTGTCTAAGGAGCCTCCTTCAGACACATTTCGTTCTCTCCTCCACAAAAGAAAAGTCTTCCTCCATATGCCTTGTTTGTTGCATTGGAAGTTCTATTTCAGGGGAGGGTGGAGTAGAGATATGCCTCCATAGTGTATTAAAGTGAGATCACTTTTAATTTAATTTTAAAAAAAAGAAAAACATTTTTAAAAGGAAGTGAGATCATTGTGCCAGGAAACTGCAAAATAAAAATAAAAATTCCTGTTTCCCCCTAAATGTACCAGAGGCTCATGTGTGTATAATAAAAGGAGGATGCATTTAGGCTTATATTTGTACATAGAGAGCTAGTGTGCTGCAGGGGTTATAGTGCTGGGCTAGATTCTGGGAGACCAAAGTCCCCACTCAGCCATGGAGCCCACGGAGCAGCTTTCGGCCAGTTGTTATCTCTTAGCCTGACCTACCTCACAAGGTTGTTGTGAGGGTTAAATGAAGAGGGGAAGAAGCCTGCATGCCACCCTGAGCTCCTTTGGGGAACGGTGGGATAGAAATGTAAAGGTAAAGGTAAAGGGACCCCTGACCATTAGGTCCAGTCGTGTCCGACTCTGGGGTTGCGGCGCTCATCTCGCTTTACTGGCCGAGGGAGCCGGCGTACAGCTTCCAGGTCATGTGGCCAGCATGACTAAGCCGCTTCTGGCGAACCAGAGCAGCGCACAGAAACGCCATTTACCTTCCCGCCGGAGCGGTACCTATTTATCTACTTGCACTCTGACGTGCTTTCGAACTGCTAGGTTGGCAGGAGCAGGGACCGAGCAACGGGAGCTCACCTCGTCGCGGGGATTCGAACCGCCTACCTTCTGATCGGCAAGCCCTAGGCTCTGTGGTTTAACCCACAGCGCCACCTGGGTTCCTTGGGATAGAAATGTAGTAATAAATAAATAGAAGGTTTTAATAATAATTAAATGCAGGGGCCAAATTTGGCTTCCCAGCTACCTCTATCTGCTCCTCAGGGCTCTGCCAAACCATGTCCCTCCCCAGGTCATACTCTTCACCAGCTGTATTGCATGCCCTTCTCAAGTGCTTTTGCCTGACTGGAATCTGTCCTTGAATTTTTACATGCCCGGATGGATGCATACAAGGCTCTGAATTATACTGTAAGAGTCACATCCATTGCTGCACCTATTTTGGCCTCTGGCTCCACCCACCACTGGTAAGTGGCCCCCAGAAGATTATTCACAAGGGAATGTGGCCTGGAAAAAAATCATCTGCCCCCGACTTCCGGTCGGCGCGCCGGAGATGGCGGTCGGGGGGACAAGTCGCTCCTGACTTTCCCCCGTCAGACCGGGTAAAGGGGTGCTCGCGCCAGCGCCGCGACCCCCAAAACCCCCGGGAAGGGCGTCCCGGGACCTGGAGGACCCGCAAGAGCCCGGATGCCGGTCCCGGTCCCAGGGAGCTCTCAGCGGAGCTCTCTGGTGATCGGACGGCGGAGCTCCAGGGTCCGCTTACAGCCCCGTCTGGCGAAGCTGCAAGACTGCCATGACCGAGCGCGCTGATTCCTCCTAATTCTTCAATTCGGAACTGTAAGTAACCTACAAGAAAAAACTTTTAAATTTTTGATCCATTCGGAACTTGGCTTGCGGGCGAAAATACGGAGGTCCGTCCCTTGCCATTGTGTAACAACGACAGGGCATTGTTGCACAGACTGAGAAGTTATGCCTGGAATTTGACACTTTGTTTCGGAGATTTAACCCTTGCGATCCCCCCCCCCCGGTCCTAGGGGGCAGACGAAGTAAATTTAATTGCTAAGAGCAGGAGAAGTATTTTGGAGCCTTGGAACTTTTGAAAAATTTCTAAAAGTTTGGAAAAGTCAGAAAAGTTAGAAAAGAACTGTTTGCTAAAAATGGCGGTGAAACAGGATGTGGATTTGATAACATTGTTGGAGAAACTGAAAGAACTTAGAATGGATTACAATGCTGGAGTGAAAGTACTGAGAGCTGAACTGGCTGCTGCTGGGAACAGCACTGTGACTGAGATAAAGCAAAGCATAAACAAAGGTCTGACTGGTCAGGACTCACAATTCAATTCTATGAACAGTGTCCTTGATGTGTCCAAACAAAGGAAGCCTACCCAGAAGACAACCAGCTGCAAAAGACTTATACACTTCAAACCAAGAGCTGTCACCATCATCAGGAAAAAGAGAATTACTAGGAGAATGGACAACAAATCACAGCTCAGCGTTAACCAGCGGAGAGGAAGACGTGACAATTTGGACCAAAAGTGGAAGGGAAGGCCAAAAATCTTTATGGACACTGTTTTGGATGTCACCCTGCAGCAAAGACACTGGGTTCCAAAGTGGGATCCTGCTGGAATAGGATGAACATTTATATAAAGTAACTGTTTTGTGGATTACTGGTTTCTGAATCCGGATTTGGAGGACATGATTATAGTATGATTTTAGAAAAATAATGATATAAGATTGATAATGAAGATAGTGATATAAGATTGATAATGATATAAGATTGAAAAATGAAGATTGATAAATAATGACATAAAATTGATAGGTATTATGCACGATAAGTTAAGATAAGTAATTTTGATGCTGAAATAGTCTGCGCCGGGGACTGGGGGGGGGAGCAGGAATTTGTTTAAAGTAAAAGATAAGATTATAAAAGATGTCAGTGGTTGGTAAGCGATTTGAAATTAATGAATTATGGAAATGTTAAAGATGTGGAAGTAGAAACCTGGTAAGAATGTGTAAATAATGATAAATGAAAACAATGAGGGGGGGCGTGAGGAAGTCATCAGAGAATGTATAAATGTATGTGATCTGGCCTGAATCGGGGCTGGACAAAAATTGGAAAATCTAATAAAAATTATTATAAAAAAAAAAAAAAAATCATCTGCCCATACTTAAACTAGATTAATTTATCAATTAAAGCAGTTAAAGTTTCGGAGTCCTGGTTACAAGATCTGGGAAAAGAAAGGCCAGCTTCTGCAGAACTAGGAAGTCAGAACTGAGCGGACTGTCGTTTAGTCAATTCCAAGCTTGATATTTTAAACCCTCTGTGGGTTACTCGTATGTTTTCAGGAGACCCGCAGAAGAAGGAAAAGTCAAGGAGAATGAAAGTCTTGTTTTCTCTTTTAAGGGATCTGCCAAGATTGTGTGCATAAAACAAAAGAGAACAAAATGTGGTCTGAGTCAGCTCATAAATGTTTTAGAGGCAAGGTAGCTCTCTGGCTATTAAACCTCAAGAATGGAGAGCTAACAATGCACCAGGTTAAAAAGAGGAGTGGGAACAGAGGCAGGAAGAAGATGCTGCAGTGAACAGAAAGGGGGGGGGGTATTCAGACCAGAAATTGGCATCACAAAACCTGTTGATTGTCCCCCACACCCATGAAGGAGAGGCAAGGAAATGGCTGAAAGATTATGTTTATTAAATACTAATGGGGAGTGCCCAGGGCTACCTGGAGATTTTTAAATGAATAGTGATATTTGTGAGTTTGCACCGGGCATGCCAAAAATTGGGTGAAGTCATATTTTGGCCTGCCGCCTTGATTCTACATGGTGCCAGTTGTTTAGACATCAGCGAAGACCCTTGGGAACTCTCATGCTGAGACTGGTGATGAGATCTGGTCAGGAAGGTCAGGGGCTGGGGATGGAGACACAGTATCTCTAAAAACAAACAAAAAACAAACCCTCCCCACCTCCCCAATAATGGAGAGTTTCAATCCCGCAGGGTCAAAACAAAATAAAAAATACAAAAATTCCTTCCAGTAGCACCTTAGAGACCAACTAAGAATCAGACCCCACACAAGAATACAAAAAAGAACTGAACAAGATTGTTAAGGAGCTACCCCACACACATCCAAGAACAGATCCTCACAAACACATCAGCAGAACCTCGGCCAGGAACTTTCTATCTTCTACCTAAAATACACAAACCAGGTAATCCAGGACTCCCCATCATCTCAGGTATTGGCACTATTACAGTGGGTGTCTCTGATTATATGGACTCTGTTTTGAAACCATATGCCATCAGTGCTCCCAGCTACATACGTGACACCACAGATTTTCTGAGGAAAATACAATCTTTAAATAATCTTCCTAACAATACTATACTAGCCACTATGGATGTGGAATCTCTGTATGCCAACATCCCACACAACGATGGTTTACAAGCTATAAGAAACACCATTTCAGATAAAACCACAGTGAAAACAAATTTAGTTGGTCTCTAAGGTGCTACTGGAAGGAATTTTTTAAATTTATTTTGTTTTGACTACGGCAGACCAACACGGCTACCGACCTATAACTGAATCCTGCAGGGTGTTGCTTTACAAGATATTATAGTTCTGGGATATGTGTAGAGTTCCAACAGATGGAAAAATAAAGAAAGTAAGCGTTGGAAATGTAAATCAGTAGAAGGGACATTTTTTCATATGTGGTGGGATTGCAAAAATTTTAAGAAGTACTGGGAAATGATTTATAATGAATTGAAGAAGATGTTTAAAATAACGTTTGTTAAAAAACCAGAAGCTTTCCTACTAGGTATTACAAGCGTGGATATACCAAGACTGCAAAAAGACATATTTAAGTCTGCCACGACTGCCGCACAGATATTAATGGCACAACATTGGAAAGCAGAAAGTGTCCCAGCTAAAGAAGATCGGCAAGTGAAATTAATGGAATATGTTGAAATGGCAAAATTGACTTTGAAATTAAGAGGAAGAGATGGCAATGAATTTAAAGAAGATTGGAAGGACTTGATTGCATATATGCAGAAGCAATGTACAGAGGTTACTACATTAGCAGGATTTTAAAAAGACTGGATAATAAGTAATTTTAATGATTTTTAAATTTTAAATGGACATGCAGTATGATGATAAACAATGGAACCAGGGAAGGGAATAGGGGGAAGTCAACTCTATTCCCCCCCGATGTTTGAATATGTATTGTTGCTTTTATTTTATTTATTATTACTATTATTATTTGATGCTGTTTTTGGAAAATTAATAAAATAATACTTTTTTAAAAAAACAGAGTTCGAACAGACGGATGCTTCTCAGTAACCACAGCTCCTCCCCTCCCTTCTCTACTATCGGAAGAAGAAGGGGGTAAAATCCACTCCATTGACAATGCATGTCCGTTTGTCTTTTCTGCTATCCCGGATTGTTTTCCAAATCTTCTCCCTCCATTTGTCGACATTCAACAGTTAAGGCTGCCGTGCAACTTTTAGTGCTGAGGAAATTGAAATTGTGTTTGTGGGGGGGGGGGGTTGCCGTGAAAATAGGAAAAATAGAAAATGAGAGGCAATGGCTTTTGAGTGCTACCTGTACTCAGAGTACCTTTTGCAGATCTAAAGCAATGAAAATATGGTAAGAGGAAAAGAATAGTAGTTGTCAAGGTGCATTTTTCTTTTGGAATAAGCTACATTAGAATGAGTTTTTAAGGATGATCAGACTGAGCACCCGAAGCAGAGAGGATAGTCCATCAGCTAAAGCGAATGTGCTTTCAATCCAGCTGCTGATTAGATTCCTAGGTCAAGAATACCATATTGCTACAAAATTTGGATGCCTGCCCCTCTCTCTGCAAGAGCCCATGGGGTGACAGGCATCAGTATGGGGTCTGTGCTCCTTTGGAGAATGGAAGACACGTCAGAGACTGCCATGGCTTTAAGAAATATGGTTCATGACCCTGTTTACACATTCAATCTTCATGGAGGAAGTCTCGATCTTACTGCATGGTCATTCTAAGAGGCAGAAGAAGAAGCTGCCTGCAGCCAGCCTCTCCCAAGATGGATCTCAGATCCTCCTCCTCCTCCTCCTCTTCTTCTTCCCAAAAACCCCTTTCCTGTCCCCTCAAACATACAGCCACATCACCTTGGTAACATCATACTCCCCAATGGCCCGTCAACACCTTTTGTCACGTTAACAGGTTTGCTCTTCTCCTGCCAACCTAGCAGTTCGAAAACACTTCAAAGTGCAAGTAGATAAATAGGTACCACTCCAGCGGGAAGGTGAACAGCATTTCCGTGTGCTGCTCTGGTTTGCCAGAAGCAGCTGCTCTGGTTTCCGTGTGCTGCTCTGGTTCGCCAGAAGTGGCTTAGTCATGCTGGCCACATGGCCCGGAAGCTGTCTGCGGACAAATGCCGGCTCCCTTGGCCTATAGAGCGAGATGAGCGCCGCATCCCCAGAGTCGTCCGCGACTGGACCTAACGGTCAGGGGTACCTTTACCTTTTAAGCCTGCCAGGCTGGTTTGCATAAGCCAGCCCAAGAATTCCCCACCTGGCACAGTTCTGCACTTTAATCCATATGCCAATTAATCAAAACCCTGGCATTTATTAATTTATAGGGTTCGGGGGGATCCCTTCCCTTTAAATCTTTTCTGAGAACAATTCAAAGTGTTGGTGCTGACCTTTAAAGCCCTAAACCATGGGTAGGCAAAATAAGGCTCGGAGGCTGGATCCGGCCGAATCATATTCTAAATCCGGCCTGCGGACGGTCCGGGAATAAGCATGTTCTTACATGAGTAGAATGCGTCCTTTTATTTAAAATGCATCTCTGGGTTATTTGTGGGGCATAGGAATTCGTTCATTTTTCTTTCTTTCAAAATACAGTCTGCCCCCCCCAACAAGGTCTTGGGGACAGTGGACTGGCCCCCTGCTGAAAAAGTTTGCTGACCCCTGCCCTAAACGGCCTCAGCCCAGTATATCTGAAGGAGCGTCTCCACCTCCATCGTTCAACCCGGACACTGAGGTCCAGCGCCGAGGGCCTTCTGGTGGTTCCCTCACTGCGAGAAGCAAAGTCACAGGGAACCAAGCAGAGGGCCTTCTCGGTAGTGGCGCCCGCCCTGTGGAACGCCCTCCCATCAGATGTCAAGGAAATAAACAACTATCTGACGTTTAGAAGACATCTGAAGGCAACTCTGTTCAGGGAAGTTTTTAATGAATGATGTTTTAATGTATTTTTAATCTTTTGTTGGAAGCTGCCCAGAGTGGCTGGGGAAACCCAGCCAGATGGGTGGGGTATAAATAAAGTAATAATAATAATAATAATAATAATAATAATAATAATTACAACAATATTATAGGTGTAGGTATAAGAGCCAACTCCAAGGGGCCAGGGGTCCCTCTGGCCCCTCCCCAATAAAATATTTATGGGCATTGCCATTCATGTGATCAATTATGTGGGGTGGAGCTTTCCTGGCCCCTCCCCCAATATTTTATTCAGCTTGGCACTCAAGAAAGGAGCAGTGCTTGTGGCTTGTGACAGAATCTCCTCAATTGCATCAAGATGCTGGCCTTCACAATAACCTTGGACTTAATCAGACTATCGAGCCCTGTAAAACAATACTTTCTCCACTGAGTGAGTGGCAACGCCCCTCCAGGGTTTCAGACAGGGCTTTTTCCTTAGCTCTGCCTGTAGATGCCACCAGAGATTGAACCTGATATCTTTTGCATGCCACCTTCCATACCCTCCCACATTTCTCCGATGAAAATAGGAATGTCCTCTTCCATAATAATAATATTAATTCTATTATTTTATACCCCACACATCTGACTGGGTTGCCCCAGCCACTCAACATATATAAAAACAAATGAAACATTGAACATTTAAAAACCTTCCCTATACAAGGCTGCCTTCAGAGGTCTTCTAAAGATTGTATAGTTACTTATCTCCTTGGCTCGGGGGTTGCATAACTCCATACCCTCCAACGTTTCCCTGATGAAAATAGGGATGTCCGAACGCAGGTGGTAATGTGGGTGGTAATGTGGGTTAAACCACAGAGCCTAGGGCTTGCCGATCAGAAGGTCGGTGGTTCGAATCCCCACGACAGGGTGAGCTCCCGTTGCTCGGTCCCTGCTCCTGCCAACCTAGCAGTTCGAAAGCACGTCAAAGTGCAAGTAGATAAATAGGTACCGCTCCGGCGGGAAGGTAAACGGTGTTTCCGTGAGCTGCTCTGGTTCACCAGAAGCGGCTTAGTCATGCTGGCCACATGACCCGGAAGCTGTACGCCGGCTCCTTCGGCCAATAATGCGAGATGAGCGCCGCAACCCCAGAGTCGGACACAACTGGACCTAATGGTCAGGGGTCCCTTTACCTTTACCATACCTTCCAACATTTCTTCACTGAAATAGGGACATCCTAAAGAAAAGTGGGATCAAATTCCAGGATCAAATCAGAAACTGGGACGGCTTCTGTAAATCCAGGACTGTCCCTGGAAAATAGGGGCACTTGTAGTGTCTCCACCTTCTACCACTGACTTTGTGCCCTTGGTGTGAGAGGACAAACCTTCAGGTGTCTCCCCATGCCAAAAAAATAAATAAACCCCAGGATGTGTTGTGTTGCCAGGAATGCCCCCCTCCCGTCAAAGGGTCTGCTGAAGAGGAAGGTTCTGCCATCACTAGATCTGCTCCATCACCCACCTGCCCAGGGCCAAGTCCTCTGTGCTGGCTTGACTCCCAGATAGCTCCTTCCTGGGCCTCTGCCATGTTCGCTTTCAACAGGCCAGAAGCAGAGGCCGCAGATGCTCGCTTCCTCATGGGGAACTCATGCAAGACATCTGAGTTTTGGGGGCTCTCCAGCACCACACTGGTCCACTCTCCTCTCCTCTTTGGCCAGGTGGCAGCTTCTGCTCTCCTTGCCCTTGGACACTACTGCTGTGGAAGGTTTTGGGGACAGCAGCTGAGTCTTCCAGGCAGGATGCCCATAATTTGAGCAGTTCTCCGCGTCCACTTAATGCTCTGCATTGTTTTGTTTAGTTGTCTTAGCCATGTTCGACTATCCGTGACCCCAGAGTATCACAGCTGTCAACTTTCGGATTTGAAAATAAGGGATTTTTTCAAACTTTTGGATTTGAAAATAAGGGATGCTGCGAGGGCGGTGCAATGGCACCAAGTAATAAATAATAATAATAATAATAATAAACTTTTATTTATATCCCGCCCTTCCCAGCCAAAACCGGGCTCAGGGCGGCTAACAATCAGTTAAAAGTACAGTTTAGCAATTTAGCAGACAGTTAAAAACTACAGATATAAAATACACTTTAAAACTTAAAAATTTGAATTTTAAAAGTTGCATTCAATTTAAACCAAAAGCCAAACGGAACAGCTCCGTTTTACAAGCCCTGCGGAAGGGCGCCAACTCTTGCAGGGCCCTCGTTTCTTGTGGCAGATCATTCCACCATATCGGGGCCAGAACCGAAAAAGCCCTGGCCCTGGTGGCTGCCAACCTGACCTCTTTATGACCTGGGATCTCCAAAAGGTTATTATTTGATGACCTCAAGGTCCTGCCCGGGGCATACCAGGAGAGACGGTCCCTTAAGTACGAGGGCCCTAGGCCGCGTAGGGCTTGCCCACCTCCGTCATTGGTGTTGTGCAATGCCAGGTCCATTGGCAACAAAACCGCCACCATGCGGGACTTTTTCATCTCACTGGGGGTGGACCTGGCTTGCGTGACGGAGACCTGGGTGCGAGAAGGTGAAGTAATCTCCCTGAACGAGCTAGCACCTTCAGGTTTTTCCGTCCTCCACCAATCACGGACCGTGGGTCGGGGGGGAGGAGTAGCATTGTTAATCCGAGAGGGTTGCCCTTTCAGGGCTCTGCCAGTACCGACGATCTCCGGCATTGAATGTGTTGGTCTGATGTGGGGTTCCAAGGAGAGCTTGGCTGTCTGGCTGGTGTACCGACCACCCAGCGCACCAGTGGCCACCCTGTCAGACCTGCTGGAGGTGGTGGCGGGCTGGGCCTTGGAGTTCCCAAACCTACTGGTTCTGGGAGACTTCAACGTCCATGCCGATGCCACTCCCTCCTCACAGGCTCTGGACCTAGTGACTTCCATGGCGACACTAGGGCTCTCCCAATTTGTTTTGGGCCCCACTCATCAAGCAGGCCACACGCTGGATTTGATTTTTGGTGCTGGCATAGATGTGATCATGCTCCCATCTGTGGAAGTGCCATGGTCTGATCACTATGCCCTGAGAGCCGAGATTGACTTTCAGCTCCTCCCCTGCT